>CAEGAD010012720.1:0-152445 GCA_903067055.1 Poeciliopsis paucimaculata
ATGTATATATATATATATATGAAATGAAGACGCAAGCATACGTTTAATTTGAAACCATTTAACTGAACTTCACTTCAAACTACTTTGAAATATTCTCTCTTTTTACCTTCAACGGTCATTTTATTAATTAAGCTACTCAAATTATTATTTGAGTAGCTTAGGATTTTTGTCAGTTTATTGAAATGGAATCGAGCCGACTACATTTGAATACTACGTTGGAGGGAATCAAGCAAATAACCAATATTTTGGGAAGCCAAGTTCAACTTCACCAGCTACACCCTGTTGATTGCTGCTAGTCTTGTATAATCAATAAAACACTGACATAAAGTAGGTTTAAGTGTGTCAAAACCCAACAGATTACGTTAAATAGATCATATAAAGAACTCCAAGAACAGATGAGGAACTAGATCATTACAGCTAGCGTGTGCGATGCTGACTACTAACCTAGCTTGTAATTACAACTCATCCAGAAAGCCAAAAAAAAGAACCTAAAGCATCATTTAAGTCACACAAGGCTTGGTTTTCATCAACTAAGACCAGTAACCAGTCCTGAACGCAGCAGTATCTTTGAGTACTTTTGGCACTGTTGTAATTCAGAGCAAAGTTTTAGGTGACGCTTCCTGCTACAAAATTAGGCCTACTTAGCACTCGACAAAGATGAATTAGTTCATAAGACGGTTTCTGTCAACTGACACGTAATGGGGCAGATTTTTCAAAGTGGACTTAGGAGACGACGTCCAATAGGACCAAACAGCCAGCAGAGCAGTTCTGTAATTTTGCTCCCTGTGTGAGAGCTATCAGCCGCTGAGGTGTCAGGCAGCAGCACAGGATGCCCGGGGTAGCTATTTGCAACATGGTGCTATATAGAAAATGATTTCAATGCCCCGAGGCTGGCATGAATGGCTACCCTGTCGGCTGCAGCAGTGACGGTGACCCAGCGCGGGCGCCGGTCAGACATCAAAGGACGGCAGCTGTTTTCTCAAACCGAGGCGGGGATGGAGGCAGGAACGAGGAGGACTCAAGAGGAAGATTGAGATGACACGTTGGATCTTCAGGAGTGTCACTTTGTGTAATAGGTGAGTGGCGGGTATTCATCCGCCTCGGGAGAAAGGGACGGAGGATGCTCCGCGTGGACTTCAATGAGACTTCAGTAATTACTTATTACTGCACATATGGATGAGATGGGCCACGAGAGGACTTGAGGCGCGCGCAGCTCTCCTTCCATCTGAAAACCACCTCCGCAGTGACTTCAAGAACATCCCCGTAATGCTTCAAGACAAAAGTCTCATTACAGGTAATTATGGATTGCCCATATTGCTGCCCCTCCACCCCTTCTCTCCCGGCCCTCCTCTCCTTGCACAAACCCCCCCACCCCCTCTGCATCGTCCTTCCTACTTTTATCCCCTCATTCAACAGAAGAAGCAGCCTGGGAGAGGGAAACTGGGCTGGGGAAGGGGAGAGGGGGGCGGGGGGGACGAGTGCTATTACCTGGGAGCAGACACTGATCATGGCCACTGTCGCTTTACTGCACTTCCATTCATGTGGAGTGGCTCACTTGTGGGCACCAATTACGGACCAAATGATCCAAACTGGGCCTAGTGATGAAGAGGCTGGACTGACTGACTGACTGGCTCTCCTATTCTTATTTGCTTGTGTTTATGGTTTTATCCTTTGCTTTTGAACAGAGCGCAGCAAGTGCTTCAGGACATATACGAGTGCTTATGCACCGCACATAGGAGGCCACGCGAGCGCTTGGAGGAGACCAGGCATTAGGTGAAACAAAAACCCTTCTCCATATGCAATTTTCTCATAATGTGGAGCAAAGCAAAGCATGGAGATAAGGAATTAATCAGTAATTGTGATCATTAAGGGATTTAAGGCAGTGGATTAAATTTTTTCTTTTAAGATTACTAGCCACAAAATCCGACCCTTTAAATTTATTTTTAAACTATACAAATGTTGACTTTGATGATCAATTTAAACAAGTCACTAGATCTCAAACAACCTTTACACAGCGACAATTTCATCCAGTTAAAACTAATATCTTTATTTCTGCAACAAAGTTTAAATTTAAACGCTTAGTTGTCAATGTTAACTAAATTTGACTTCCACAGTAAAACTCAAAACTCATCACTAGCTGTGTTTCTGTTGACCATATACGTAATTGCGCAAATTGGAATTACAGAAATAAATGAAACACAGAAATTACAAAAAAAACAAAAACCTGTGTTTTTTGATAAAAATGCAAACATTTTATTTTGCGTGCTGGTAAGCTATAGTGAGTAGTTATTCACACAGAAACCAAGTATCAGTAACACAACAAGTTGAGGTTGGAGGCGGTGCGCCACCAATAATCTTTCTGTATAAAACCAGCACATCCTTAATAAAATCTTAAATTCATGTATCTGTAAATATAGCCTTAAATTCATAGAAAAATAAGTTAGTCTGAAATGCATTAATCACGTCTTAATTTTTTTTTTTTTGTGGCATGACTATTGAAACATAAATTCTACACAATTTCCTTTTTTCATTCAGGCGTTAACCATTATGGAAGACTTCTGAGCTCCACACAGAGATCTACCAATAACTAGCTGCTAATAGCTGCTAAAGCTAGCCAGCTTTCTTACCTCCATCATGGATACGTGCCAGTTTATCGCCAGCTGGCTGGATGATGTTCGTCTTAAACGTTGGCTCACTTCTGTTTCCAACCCCTATGATTTACGTTGTTTATTGTTGTGAAACAGTCTTTAATTTCATTCACAGTGGCCTTAAAAAGTCTTAAGGTCGAGTCAACGTCTAGTGTTCAGAGTCTAAATGCAGATGACCATTTACCAAAATCTCACCTAAAAAGTCCTGAACAATCCCTTTAAGAACTCCTACCAAAACCGGAGTTTGCCTAATTTTTTGGGGTTAGTGCTGAAACCTGGGCTGGTTCTATCTTTAATACCTCCTATAACAAATTAAGATGTCAGAATATTTGGGTGTTTCATGAACCCTCATCAAAAAGACCCAACAACTACCCTGGTACCAACATTTTCGTTTCAAAGCCAGCGTGGCCTCAACGTGTCCCTGCTTGCACGGCGCGCCGCCCTCTGACCGTAAGATCACCACAGTGGAGCTGGTTCAACAGGCAGTACTGTCATCCGCAGATCGCGAGCAACAATGGCGCTTTCCCCTGTTGCCTTTGAATATGTCGCTGTGAGAACGGCGTAATCAACCCCGTGTCACCACCAGCTGCTCCTCGCGGGCCGCATTAGAATAAACGACGAGCGGGGAAGACGCGCCGCTCCAAAGAGAGCAGACAAGTGGTTCAGGAAGACAGCAATGCGCCCCTGTTGTCATTTGCAAGTGGAAGGAGGATGATATTGTTCTGGGCTATTTGGCCCGGTGTCAACACGGCGCTCCATCTGCGGCCGCCGCTGAATGAGGAGACATGGAACAAAACTTCTCTGGTGGTTTGGTGTTTTGGTCACTCTGCAAGTGACTGGTCCTGCACAGATTTATTCTGTTTTGGCTTTTTTTTTTTTTTTTTTTGGTCACCAATTTCTGCCAGACTTAACCTGAGTAGTGCTGCAAATAACAAATTCAATCGATTATCCTACTGATTAATTTCGACGATTAAGCGACCACCATGATTAATTGTATTAATTATATTCTTTTTAACTTTTAGTTGTAATCGACTTTTGTCGAACCAGTGCAAAGAATATTTTCACCGGTCTTGGGAATGATCAGAATAAAGGTTGTCAAACGTGAAACCTTTTTTTTGTTTGTTTTTTTTTTGTTTTGAAACTCTACGATGGACGGCATTTTTACCCAGTCACTCTGTTGTTCAGAACTCGTGAAAACAGACCTGGACCGGGCCAACAGCGGCCTTCTTTAGACGTTCTGGATTCTTCAAGTAACAGAAACAGAAGTTGCTCTGAGCCATTCTTATACCAGCATTCACATCAGATTCCACAAAGAAACACAGAGTTTACTCTTTAGGATCATACGGTGTGTCTGCTCTCACTATACGCTTCTGACTGCTGCCCATTCTTCGCTTTGAATTTCATCGCTACGTCACACTCCTTCCTGTCGCCCCTTTCCGTTCTGCTGAAGGGTTCGCGACTACCTGCTGAGGTGGATCAGGGCTGTAATATTGGTGGGATGGCTTCTTCGTGTCACGACTTCAAGGCGTAAAGAATGTGTGTGGATCTCGAAATGAAAGATTGTACTGAAATGGGCTATTGGAGCAATTTTGTGCCATTTCCATTTGTGGATAATGGTCCTCAGTGAGACTCACTGAAGACTCAAAGCCGTGGAAATGATTGATAACCCTTCCAAGTCTGATGGATGTCAATCATTTTTGATTAGTTCTGGTTTTCCATTAGATTGGGGGATGATGCGTTGCTTTGTGGGAACTTTAATCCTACTTCATGTTGTCAGACCAGTTCTGTTTAACTTGGGTTACTTTTTCACAGTGGGTCAAGTTGGTTTGCATAGTTTGTTTCTCCTTAAATTAAAAATGTAATCTAATCTGAATGATGTGAAACGTTTGTGTCAAAAAAACTTTAGAAATCTGTACTTCTGCACAGCTCTGTAAGTTTCTGAGAAATATCAATTTTACCTCACATTTTCCTAATATTACTTTATAAAATTTGAACAAGCTGGTTAAGAGAGAGCTTTGAATTTTACCAGCATCTCTTTGGGCTGAGGATAACAAAGAAGGCAAAGGATAACTAGGTAAAAAAAAAGAAAAAAAAAAAAAAAGAAAGAACATTTGCCCCATGACCACTAGTGCTTTTGTTGTTGTTCAGAATGAATTTTTTTTTTTCAGCCAAGGGGGCATGTCTGCCAACAATCGGGTGTCCTTGAAAAGCTCAGTCTGAATTTAAATGGAACTTTTCGCTATCATCTCTGACAAAGGACCAGCGCCGCTACCTGTACGGAGGAGTTCACGCTTCCCATTTCTCCGAGGTCAAACACATGTCATCCCCCCCCCAAAAAAAAAAAAAACACACAAACTCGCAACACGAGGCTGCTCTAATCGCTCCCAAAGTCACAAAAAAACCAACAAAAAACGCACCGAGGCCGTCCGCAGGAAAAGGCCGAGGCAATGAAACGTCCCACCACCGTCTCCCATATGCGGTCAATTACATTAAATATAGGTGGTAAGATGCATATACCATTCCCTATTCATCTTGTTTGAAGTGCCCTCTCACTAGCACAGATCTCTTCTCATCTCCAGTACCTGTGAATTATACAAAATGATGCATTCGCCATTGATTTTATCCGTCCATGGTAGTCGCTAGTAATCCCATTATAACATGTCTGTTAGTACAATAGCCTGATACGGGCCGAACAAAGGAAGCCTTTCTTTGGCTTCTCAAAGGTAGGCTGTCTTCCAAATTACTTCTTCAGAAGTTAAAAGGCCCACTGCCTAATCAGTCTATTATACCAGGCTAATAGATGACCAGTAATTGCAACTAATAACTTATTACTCATCTACACAAATATTCTAATAGCTTTTATTTGGAAGCCTTTTTTTTTTTTCAATGGACATAGTGAGAAGCAAAGGAGGTGGTGGTGGTGGGGCATTGGGGATGGAAAGGGGGGGTTCTATTCAAGACCCAGGCAGCAACACAAAGAAATACTCCCACAAAGAAAGCTTAGAAAGCAACCTGTAGCATGTTTTTTCTTCTCTTAGCTGGATTAATATCTAGCCGTATTCATGCGGATGTGAAACCTCAGTGTCGTCTTCATCTTCAGAGCTGTCTAGCAGCAAGGCTTTGTTTGGTGCCTGGGCCCCTTTTGAGAAAGCGAGAGACAGCGCGGGGGAATTATAGATAATGTTCTCTATCCGCTCTCCTTTACCCTGCCACCCATACCCCCCTCCCCCTCCCAACCCCCTGTTCCCTGTCAGCCTGCTATAGGCCTCAGACACACAGCTCAGCGGGGACCACCGTGGTGGATACACTGTACCGTACATGATCTGAGCTACAGCAGCCATTGTGCAGTCCTGGCAGGGCTCGCCGGTGGTAACGCAGTCAACAACAGCGAGTTGGTAAAGCAGAAAGTGTGCACTTGGCATGGCGGTCACTAGGAGACATTTCACAGCTGCATAGTCGCACTTAAGAAAACAAACAAATGAAAAGAGTACATTATTTTTTGCTTCCTGTGTTTCACAGATTAGGAGATACTAAAATTGAGCCTATTATCACTAATAAATGTGCAAAACCATGATAAATAAGCTCCATGATTGAATGATTTGCGTATTTTCAATGCTTTTGTATTTATTTCTGGATGACTTTTTTAGTTTCTGTCATCGTGGAGTTATTGTGATTTACTTGATTTTCAACACTGCTTTAGATGTTTGTCTCTAGACTTTGACTGGGCCATTGCAACCTTTACTTCCTATTTGAACCGTTCCATGACACATATCCTGCTGTGTTTGGAACCATTGCCGTTGCCAGTATGTGGTTAAACTTCACGTGTAAGACAAACAGGTCGACATCTGACCCTAGAATACTTTAATAGAGGAGCTTATTCACCCCAATCTGAAACTGGAGCGAATTTGCAGGGATTTTCAACTCCTTGGAAGAACCTGACAGATTTTTCACAGTGGCTTTGTGAACTTGTTGCTTTTTCGTCATGTTCTTTTACACCTTTCCACACTGACAACACTTGTTAAAGGTGATGTCTCTCCTACTTCAATATTGTTTTAGCTCATAAATGCGTCAAAAATGCTTTGGTGAGACTTGTACTGTTTTACCCAAATGCAGATGTAAATATTTTAACTTGTGCTCGATTGTGGAAACCAGCATAATAGTTTTATAGCTTTCTCGATCCCAGAAGAACTCAGAGGAAAAGCCAGGAACCAAATAATATGACTTATTGAGTTTGTTATTATTGCTGCAGCTCTGTTGTTTTCTGAGTTCAAAGTCTTGCATAAATGTAGCTTTTCTTAAAGTTTGCTATGTGAAAATAGAGATTAGCTTGCAAACAATATAATGCCAAATAAAACTTTTTCTTCCAACTGTATAAGCTATTACAGGCCTTTTGCTTCAGAAACAACTTGAATCAAACTGTTTCATTTAGTAACTTGTAACAAAGTGAACTGTGATTCATTTACAGATCGACACAAATACTACAGCTTATCCTGACCTTCACTGTAGCTTGACTCACGCCACAAGGCTAAAGCTAGCTCCTAGCCACATTAGGACTAGCCTTTGTGTCTAACATAAACGAGTACATGCACAAAAATGTTTTGTTTTTTTTCTTTAAAGCAAGCTATGGGTTTATGCTGGGTTTGCGCAGGTTGTGTTAATGACAAGTTCAGACCAAAGAAGAAGTTTGTTCATTTAAGCTAACATTTCACCTGCTAACAAGCTAACGAACGCGTGCGCTTGCTACGTCATTAACACGCTCACGTTGTGACCAAAGAACTGGTCACAAAGTCCATGCTAACAGGTAACATTTTACACTGTTTTTTAGGAATAATGTAATACTTTTCAGTTAAATCTTTTTACAGCATAAGTTATTGTCTTTATGCTTTTTGAAATGCAAATTTAATCTTAACAAATCCTGCATTTTATCCAGATATAACTTGTGTACTAATCCACAAGATGGGTCTTTGTTTTTAACTCAATAGTCGCTTCAACCCATTTTTGGCCTGTGCTGGTTCAGCCAGTGACTCAAGCCTGTTTCAAAACTGCACACTTTATGAAAATAATCCAAACTGTCTTTTTTTTTTTTCTTTTTTTTTACACTGTCGTATTCAGAAAGTAACTACAGAAGTAAAGATTTTGAAAAATAGTATTTCACGTCTTGATACGTGTTACAACAAAAGCTCTGTCTACCAAAATTACATTTTGAAAATGAGTCATTTAGAAAACTGTCCCTAATGTTGACTCTGCAAAGCAAAGAGCCTCACTGGACTGCATCCACGCACGAGAGGAAACGTCATTAACAAATATGTATATTAACCTGCAGCGCAACGAGCCATCAATGGGCAGAGGATAAAAGGGGTAGTTAAAGGGGCAGGACGCACAAAAACCCACTGGGAGTATATGGCCCCCACTGATCAATGACCTCATCCAGAGTCACTTTCTCTTTCAAAGGCGGTGAGACCAAAGAGCAGTCGGGCCTTTTTCAACCCCGCAGATAACAAACCAACACCAGACACCCAATAAAGGGACTTCCACTTCATTTAAAAGCAATTAATATTCTCGGCCGGCCGGCGTGATCCCTTTGGTGTGGCAGGTCTGTACACGCCCCCTGCACTGTAATGGAGTTGACTGGTTAACTTTGTGTCTGTGGTCACAGCGTTGGCTGCCCGGGTGAGAGCGATGATGCGCGGTGGGACACTGTGTTTAGATGGGGGGTGAATGGGCCCGTCTCACAGCCCACTGCACCCCAATGGAGCCTCCTCATCTCCAGCCCTCTGTGTACCGTCCTCCTTCTTTCTCTTTCTCACTCGCTTTCTGTCTTTGCCATCCTAATTCTCCTCTTGGTGTCGTCCCGGGGTCCATATCGGCTTTTGTTTCCTTTTTTTTCTTCCTCCGTCTTTTTCTCGGAGCGCCGCAGCTTTCAGCGGGAGCAAGGGTTTAAATAGCGCTCCTTTGTGACGGCCGGTAATGGTTGTCTCCGAAGGATGTAAAAGTCAGACGAGAGGGGAAGAAATATTTTATTGTTCGGTCAAAAAGTAGGTAGTTCAGCCAAACGTTTGCATTCATACACATGAAATGTTACATAAGACATAGTAATAATTAGAAGAAGAAAAAAAAAAGTCATAGTGCTGATTTAGACCGTAAGTGTTGAAAAAAGGTAAGATCTGAACTACTTCCTTGTGCAAAACTCAATGCCAGACATGAGGAGGCGTTTTAAATGACATGTTTTGCTGTCTTGATTTGTTTTTAGGACTGAAACATTATGAATCTTAAAAATGTTTTTTTTAAAAACCCAAAATGCATCCAAAGAACTTCCCTTGCTGTGATAATATTATCTCAAACTCCATTTAGTATATCTTGGTAGATGTATCTCTTCTGTCTTTCTTCTATCTTTATGGACTTTTTTTGTTTTGTTAGTGTTTAGGGGGGAAAAAAAGCACCAGCAGATTTTTGTCATGGGGATTTTTGTCATTTGGTCCAGTTTATATTCGTAAGCTGGACCAAAATGCAGAGTTTGGAATGATCACGATGAAGGTTTAACAAATGACAACATAAACTTGCAGAGGAAGGGAAGGAAATGTGACACGGAAACTGGGAAGGAGGAGAAGTGAAAGAAAATGAAAATTGGTGAGCTGAAATGCAAAAGAAGCGTCAGGGAGTGAGAATGGATGCAGGGGAGGAAATCGGGAGATTGGGAACAGCTGAGGAAGGGAGAAACTGGCAGGCTGAGGGAGTGTGAATATTTAATGCCAACACCCTGAACTTACGCTGCTTTCCACTTAAATCGGAAATCGGAGCCGGGTCGCCCGAGGAAATGGCGTTCCAGTTGACAGTCGGAGAAGATGGAATTACCCTGGCGATGCCCAAGTCGACATCGCTCGCAGTACCTCCTCCACACATCGTTTTAAGCTTTATTTTCCATAAGCACAGACCACTTTTAATCTGTTCAGTTTAGAGCCGCTGACGCTACATGTAACATAAATCTTAGACACACTCTTATGTGTGTCTTGTAAAATAAACCGCAGCGCACTATTGTTGCTGTGAGGAGAGGCCATGTTGAAATTCTGCCTTACGAGTCGTAACTGGTTGTTGTCATGGATGCGGGATGCATTTTATGATATTTCTCACCTACCCTTACAATCCACGTAGTTTTAGTTTTTCAGAACAGCAACAGAAAATGAAGCAAAAAAATCTGGTTTGTCAGACAGTTTATGACCAACATAACACAAAATGCAAATAATAAAGCACTTTACGACCGAGGGAAAAGTTTGCCTTTAAACACCATGCCTGTCGTGCTGAATTGTAATGACCGTTGCATTAGCAGCTGCTGGGTTGTTTAGTAGACTGAAGGTAATTGGAAAATCAATTGTCATCACTCAACATGTTTAAAGCTTATAATTGAATATTCTTTTTTTTTTTAAATCTTCTCGGTCAGCACTTCTTAGATTCTAAACATTAAAGTAGTAATATGTGATATATAACCCAAAGTTACAGTTTCTCTCTCAGTTCTAGAGTCCCATAAACAGATGATCAATACTGGCTTGTGTTAGCCTGTAGGCTTCAGTTAAATTCAACCATTTACCCACCATTTATTTGATGAGTGCTTCACCAGTTGCCTTTCTTTCTCGCTTGTTTATCAACTGTAGCAGTGGATTCCCCCCCCCATCATTTTTCACAGTCAAATTATGAAAAATAGTCGTAGTACAAAGAAATGACATCCTCTGTCATGCCATCAATCCGATGAATAAAATAGGAAAAATAGGAATAACCATTATCTTAGATTAGCACACAATCTAAGACAACAAAGTTGGTTTGAAATATTTTATTTCATGAAAAATAATAATTAGATATTGTTTCTACTGTTTGTGATGAAGTCTTTCAGCTAATTCAATGCACTTGAATTAGCAAGTGCTAATTCATTTGCCACAAATAACATTGTGGCAAATGTTATTTGCCACAATAACATTTACAGTAGCTTATTACAATCAACAGACCTCACATTCCAGTGGCTCATTGTTCAGTTTCATACAGTTCGATGCTTCTTGCTTTAATTTTCAGCGAATTGTAAACGGATAAAGCTGACTGTCACGGTCAGGACTTGCTGGTTTCACTTAGATACAGTTCAGCATTTACGGCAATAAAATAGCAGAGCGTTCTCACAGCCTTTTGACTTTGCCATGACCTCTCCTAATAATATGAAGAGGTTAGGGAGAGAAATTTATGAGAAAATTAGAAAATTTCGACAGTTCAGTCACAGTTTGTTCAGCAGTTCACAAAGCTTCATTAAATTTACATGACACTGTGGACTTCACCTGTGCAATTCAGACAACATACATTTTAGAATTAGTCCGTTTCGCAAAACTGCAATGGAAACACTTTTTTTTACTACTGCCAGAAAAGACGAAGAAGACGTCAGGAAGTAGTTGTTAACGCGCGGTTTTTAATTGTGTTTCTCATTATTTAATGGAAGCACAACAATTACAAAATTGTTTTTGTTCGACTTCAGCGGAATATCAACAAAGTTTTGCGCACATTTATAACCAGAATACAGCCAGTGCCATTTATCTTTACAGACACAGCTCTTCTTTGATACAACACAACCTCCCAAGACATGTTTTCATTTTCCTTTCACTGCAGCCAAATAGTCAATATGGGTTGTTAAAATAAAAATAATGAAAAGCATTATTTTACTGCCATAATTTTTGTTTATGCGTTTTATTTTCCAATACGTATATTTCTACATGACTTTCTCTGTGGGAATTTTCAGGTGGGAACTATTACACAGGATGTCGGTTCCGCTGGTGCACATAAGCAGAAGCAGAAACGGGTCAATTTAAGTCAAAAAGGTTCAAAGAATTTTTAAGATTATTTGTAAAGTCATCATTTATACCTCTAAACGAGGGTCAGAGAGGTATGTTTTATATGTTATACATTATTTTATGTCTTTATGATGTACTTTAGTTGGATGGTGGTGTGATATTGTCATTGAGACTCTGTAACACCAAGTCGAAGCTTGTAGTTCCCACATTAATGACAACTTCACTCCAGTAAAGTGAACTCTTTAAAAGGTGGAAGTGACTTATTCACTGTTTACATTGACACAATGCAAAATCTTTGACTTCTTCACATATTACAGCCACAACAATCGAAGCATTTTATGGGGATTTTATCGAAGCATTTTTTTTAATGGGGGAATAAACTTTATAAGTTTATTGTTTCAGAATCTAGTGTAAGTGCCCCAAAAATCACCTTATTTGTAAGCAGAACAATGCATTCTTTCCTGTACGTCTGTCACGTTTATCCGTCGTGTTGTGCAACTCATCATGACGTGACAAAACGTGAAATAGGTCAGAAGGTACGAAGACTTCTGCGAGGCCCTGGTCTCTCCTGCTCTGCTTTTCTCTGCCTTTCCCACAAAGTGATTTTATGTGTAAATGCCCGCTCTGTCTGGGGAAGATTGCCAAAAGGGGAACTGCTCCTCCTTCACATCCACTTTGTCAGACTTCCATCATGACATCCTCAAGATTTCATGATATGTCACGGCGGACGCTCTCAATACCCCAAAACGTGGCTGTACCTGCCTTGGAAAAAAAAGCCAGTCGGATAATCAGACAGCATCCGCCTGTATTTGTTAATTTTTATTATTTTTTCTCTCTGACATGTTACACCTTTAGGTTTGAAGTTTATTCATTGAACCTAGAACTCCAGAGACCCGGCTGCTTGGTGCGAAGGCTGTAGAAGGAGAAATTGTACTGTTTTAATTTTTGGAAATGAAAATTCACCCTCATTATTCACGACATCAAGCGGGGATCCGGCTCATTTGCAGCTGAATGTGGGCGGCCTGTTTAGCATGTGCTTGTATCGTGAAGGTGGCGGAGGGACGGAGGAGGAGAAGGCACCAGTGAGCCGCAGCTGGTGTGTCACAGTGTAAACCTCCTACCTGCTGCTAACCCCACTGACAGACAGGCTGGGTGATAATCTGGGATTAACAGTACAAGCTTGAGTGGTGGGCTGAGATTCTGTCTGCATCCGTCCATCTTTCTGATTACAACTTGTGTCCTTTCCCTCGTCCGCCCATAGCAATGTCCACGCATGCCAACACGCATCCTCCTCGTGGCGTGTTTTTTTTCTCTCTCCTTGTATCTGTGTGCTTCATCCCTCTACTTTGCTCTGCAAAACCAGCTGCATGTGTTTACTCTACCTGACTCACCTGCTCCGAGACAACCAGGCCGCCAGCGGAGCTGCCGTCACTTTGAATCCGCTCTCTCCGTCTGTCGAGGGCCGTGTGGCGTCCGCACGTACGCAAAGTCATTTGTTCCATCTCTTCCGACCTCGATCCGACCAGTTGTGTACTGGTCGGATCAGTTGTGGACTTTACCTGCACAAATTTCACGGTCTACCTGTTCCGGAGGAGGAGATGGGTGGCCGCCGGCCGGGAAGCGGTCTGGAAACGTCAACGCTGTCCGAGTCGAAGCCGGCTGAGTGACTGAGACAAGCTCTCGTGGCCTGTTTTACCAGAGACGTGCTGTTGTTTCGGCGGCCATGCTGGACCTCATTCTGGTATGATCTGATTCAACCAGATGACCCCGCCCACACCATCGATATTCGATGCCACACCGATCCGATACTGACAGGAGCCAATCGAATCCAGATTGTGTGTCTGGTAAATCTGAAAGACGTGTTGCTGTTTTCTAATCCAGCGTGACTCGAATTGAAATTGTTTTTAAATTCAGATATTTATTTCCATTGAGTAACTGCACGCCGCTCTTACAAGTCGTGCACTTCCGCAGGCGGATGAAAAAGTAGCTCCCGCCCAACCAAACAATTTGCACCAGATCTCAACATTTCACTTTCTTTCCGCTGTATGTATTTTTATGAATGGCATATGTTACCTCAAATGACCGCAGCATCAAAATCATCAACATTTTGATTTGAGAATCGACTTCAGAGCATAAAGAGCTGGTATTGGAATAGTTCAGTATCTACCACACACACCCAAAGGCTGATTTAGAGTAAACAGTTAGCTAGAAAGTCATATTTCTGGATTGTTGGTAAAAGTGAAAGAACCAGGAGAGAAATTATGCACAAGAAATGAGTCTGAAATTCCGCTCAGAATGGAAGAAGCCATTATTATAAAATCAGATGAAGAAATCGTATATTTGTTGATATGTTTTATAGTCTGATGTTCTTTCTTATGTCCACATTTGACCATCATATACTTTAGGAAGAAAGGGGGAGGAGCTTAAGAACACCATCCATATAGTGAAGCAGAAAGGTTGGCACGAGATACGACAATAACCCTTACTATGCGATAAAAGTTCACAAATGTAATGTTTTAAATATAAAATCTGACTCAGTTCCATCAGTTCTGTCAGGAATGAGCCAAAATTCCCCCAAAACTATCGTGGAAAGTTTGTCCAAAGGCAACTATACAACATTTCTGAATTAAATAGTATATATAACAGAATCCTTTGAAAAATCTTTCTCTTGGTCTTCTGGCATTGGATAACTGAAATCATTTCGGTGACTGACCTAAAACGGTAAAGTTTATTCTTATTTACAGTCGGGCATTAAAAGAAAAAGTCGAAGGTGTCATGCAGTGCAGGTCAATGTCTTGGTTTCAGGTGTAATTTCATGGCATGATAAGAACTTTCGAAAAATTTGAACTACTTTGGTGCTTTTGAAACACTTTAGATGTGGCAATTTGTGGCTGAAAGCCAAAGTTTGATATTTTCAAACCTTTTTCTTTCTTTTTTTTTTTTTTTAAATTAACATCCTCAAAGATGTTTCAGAAGTTTCGCTTTAAACACAAATAGTTGGAGGGGAAAAAAGAAAGGCTTGCTTTCATTCCTTTCAAATGGCTCTTCCATTCACCGTCCCTTACTATCCACAACATTCACACAAAGACCCAAAGTCACTTGAGATGTGCTGCCAGCCGTCTTATTGAGATCGATTTTGACATCCATCTATTCGCCTCCGAAATAGATGGAATTAACCGATTCATGACTAACATCAAGTTGGTGTCAAAAGAAATCTTTGAACGTCAAAACTTTTTCCTTGTCTATTTCAAGTATTTGTTTTTCTTTTATTGTTTTGATTTCATGAAGAAGCTCGTGAAAGGGTTAGGGTTAGGGTTTAACGGGTTGAGGTACGGTTAAACATGTCGGGGAGGGGAATGTCTTCTGAGGTTCAACCTTTTTGTGCGTACTGTTCTAGTGCCGATGTGTTTTATGTGAAGAAGGAAATGAAAAAAAGCCACAAAACATCTGACCTACAACTATTCATCATTACCATATTATTATATCCAGTCCAACATTACCTCTCTTCTTTCACGTCTACAGAGTCTCTGTCCTTGCTGTGGCTTTCTTCTTATTTTAGTCTCCGCAAATCCTGATTGCTTTATCAGCTCTCGGTTTAGAAAAGCTTTGGGCTTGAATGAATATTTTATGAAAAAAAAAACAAAAAAAACAAAAGAAACACAATTTCCGATTTCCTTTCACAATGGACTAAGACCATGTCAGTATTTCACATTCATTTCTTTCAAATGGCGCAGGGACGTTGCGCCGTCCTTGTCAATGCAGTCGATAATGGCTGCACTTGTCCGGTTCCTCGATGTGAGCGTGAAGAAATGGTCGCCTTTATCGCGTCTAATCTGCTGCTTGGTGAGCAGCAGTAAGAAGATGAAAAGAATCCTTCAATCAAGAAAGTCGTGTGTTTAAAAAATGAGTAATAGTAAAAGACCCCTGCATGTGGAAGCCGGCCTTGCGGGGTTTTTTCTGCCTAAAAAAGTTCGATGTTTGATCGGGGTGAGAGTCAAACTCCCTTCTTTTTTTTTTTTTTCGAGCCCCTGCAGTGTTCCCACTAATGAACAGCACTAATTGATTGAAAACACTGGTGGTGGTGGTGGGGGGGGGAGTGAGCGAGGAGCTCAGTGTGGAAACAGGGTCTGGACCTGATCCAGGAAGAAGGCAGCTCCCACAGAGTGGGGGAGCCAAAGTGTTCAGCAGGGAGGCGAGACCAACACAACTCAGAGCGTTTTAAGCCTGTCGGGCACAGAAACACTTTTTTTTTTTTTTTTTGCAAAATTACAATCATTCTTGTGTTGCTGTCAATTAAAATGATGCTGGGCGTTCTGTTGGACGCTCTCAGGTGTTTACAGAGAGCCAAAACACAATAAAGGCCATCTTTTTACTGTCGCCCCACCTCGTTGACGACTCTGCACCTTTAAACTTGTGGCATTGTTGACACGCTAACGCATGCAATTCGTCCAGAAGCGCGTTAAGGTTACATAACGCACATTAATCGCATGACCTGTTTTGACCTAGCAGCCTCTCTCCTGCAGAGGGTGACAGCAGCGTGATACATGGTCTTGTACTGCGGTCAGCCGTGTAGAGTCGCAAACGCGACAGAAAGCTAATTTCACTTTACAAAAACACCGCAGGGGACTTTGGATAAAACCAACGTAACATGTACCTGTTGCAGCAATGAGTTGTCCTTCGACTGAAGCACCAACAGTTCCAAGTTAACATTTCTAATGTTTGACACGAAATGACTTCTTTTAAACCATCCCAAAGATAAAAACCCGTTGCTTTTGGGACAACAAAACCTTTTCTCAAACAAAGTGCATATTTACATTTCAAGCCTAGAACATAGCGATTAATCACAGTGCTAGAGTGTAATTAATTTGATTAAACTTTTTAATCGATTGACAGCACTAATTAGAATTCAACTACCCTGTTATCTCAAGACGTCACCGAATCAGCAATTATGAGTCCAACATCTCAGGGTGAACGCAGGTGTTCTATGAAAGGCCTCCGAAGGTCGTTGGAGAACATTGGAAGATAAGCAGCATGATGAAGACCAAAGAACACAGCATACAGGTCAGGGAGGAAGTCCCGAGTAGATGCTAAAAGCTTTGATCATCTTACAAAGCAATGTTTAATTCATGATTTGAAAACACAAAGAGAGACAAGACATGGCCATGTACTTCATCTGACAGGTCAGCAGGGGACAGAAGGGTATCAATCAGATAAGAAATCAAAAGACTGATGGTAGTTCTTGGAGAACTGCAGAGATTCACACCTCAGGTGGGAGGATCAGTCAACAAGTGAACTATTGGTCAAGCATTCCGCAAACCGGGTCTTCGTGGAACATTGGCAAGAAGAAAACCGCTGCTGGTAAAAAGCAATCGCACATTCCAAGTCATCAAGGGCAATGGTTCCCCAAACTAGAGTATCTCGGCCCTCCGTTTTTATGTTTTAGATGTTTCTCTGCTCCAGCATTTCCAGTTCAAACCCTGCACCCATTTATTCAGAAGCAGGGAAACACCTAAATCACGACATTGAGTCCTGAAGGCTACGGTTGAGAGCCACTGATGCAGAGGACACAGGAAACGTGTGAAAAACGACGTTCTTGTCAGTTTGGTCTACATGTAAAAGGCTATGATTAGACAGTACGGCTGATGTGTCTTGTTCAGGTTTGGTTTTAGCCGTCCTTACTTTGGCCATGTCTCTGAGCTCCGGCAGTGACAGAATATTACAGAACTGGAAGATAATGGCGTCACGCTTACTTCTTCGCACATCCAGAATAGATATGTCTACTATATTCTGTCCTTTGCAGTTCATTTGAGCCTTGTTTTCTCAACACGTTTCTTGCGACTCTGTTGATTATTTTTTAAAAAAAAATTTTTTAAAGTTCTGTGATCGCACCCCAACATTTTAACAAGAGTACAGCATCCCTCTGAGAGACTTTTGAGTATTCTAGACTTTTCATAGTCAGTTGAATCTGTTTTTAGACTATTATTCCTAAAGAAAAGAGACCCTTGACAAAGGGCGCTGGTACCCTATGTCAAGCTGCCGGTCCTCGAGGTTGGATGCATCCTACATCCAACCTGGATCCAACGATGGCTCATCAGAAGGTCTAAGAAGAACGTTGACACGCTGAAAAGGCTGTTCCTACCATCAGGGAGAGAACTAGGAGACTTTGGGCATAGGGTGTCGACATCCTAAGGTCATTCCACATCCGCATCACCTGCCATTAAAACCGTTAAGAATTCTATTTTATCCAGGTTGGAGTTATAAAATACCCCTAAAAATAATGACATGGTCAAAACACTCACTTGCCTAATAATTCTGCACACAGTGATATGAATGTTTCTTACCTACTCAAAAAATAAGCACAGCAAGCAACATTTTAATTCAACAAATAGAGATTTTTTTTTCATTCTAAAGGGATGTGTGAGAAATTGCTGATCCAAAGCTCAAACTTGTTGTGGGTAAGTGTATTTTGGATAAGTGTCTTTCATTATTGTTTTCAATTGTTTATATTGGTTGTTTTATACGTGTATATTTGGATATTTGGAGAACCATCTTGGACATCGGCTTATGTTCTTATCCTTGATGATGACGCCTAACTGTGGTCTTAAAGTCCCAATGTTTCGTTCTGTTGTGCTATAACAAAATTAAAATCAATTCAGTTCAAATATATTTTCTTAATGTCTGCTTTATTAAGGCTTCCGGTTTTCAAATAATCTTGAACTTGATTTAAAAATAAACAAATCTATTTTCAGCAGTAAGAACAAAATTTGATGTTATCATTGTTCCTTCGGAAAATCTTGCTGTATTTATTCGAGTTCAATACCTTACTTAAAAGCAGATTTGGGTGCACCAGAGCCTGCTTTTTTGAATAGAAGACACTGGACAAATGTGGTCTTATATACTTTGAAAATAAACAGAATGTAAAAGGCCTGTGTACTAAACCATACATTGTATTGTATGTACGTTGTACATACAATACAAATATTGTATGTACAACACAATATTTTGTGTTGTACATAATATTTCCCATTGCAAGAATTGTGAAGTATTAATTTTTGCCCTAACTAAAAATAAAAATTTTTGGAAGAGCTGGAATCAATAAGGTCTAAATATCAACACTAGATTTTACATTCATAATGCAATACTAAACTTTTTTTATTTTACAATTATTTGCCATGTTTTGTTTCAATAATGTAATTATATGGTACCTGCAACAGTGTCGGAAATATAGCAAACAAACAAATTTATTTTTATTTTTTTTTATCTTGCACAGTTTTTATTAATTTCATATATTATTCTTACATTTAAAAAAAATACAAAGCAGTAACTAAAATGTCTGTTTAACATTATTGCATATACATATTATCAAAAAGTACTAAATATGTTTTATTAATGATAACACGTTTTATTAATGACATGCCTAAGGAAATATTTTTTCAAAGTTCCCTCTGAGCTAATTTGTCTTGTAAATTATGATATGAACAGTTATTTTGTTTGTAGATTATTGTATAATTATTAAATAAATACTATTATTTTAAAGGATTATTTAAAAAAAAATATTAATATTAAAAGTGGGGAAATTTTGTATCTTTTGTAACGAGGGTAGGAAAAAATTGTGTTACAGCTTCAGATGAGCAACAATTTTCAAACTGAAGCCAAAGCTCAGAGCGACTGATGAGGATTTATGATCATGTCAAGATTTATTAAAAATTCTGGAGAAAGAAAAAACTGTGGCAAACTAAACAGAAAGAAAAAAAAACACACGAAAAAAACGCATTTCTTCAAATCTGGTTGGAAAAATTCGTCTCATTTGACATAAAAGGAACACTTCATACACATTTTTCATTCTTCAAGTTTAATTTATTCCAAGGGGGGGCATCCATTTAATAATTAGGAGTATATTACTGTCCTCTCAGACAAACAGCACGTATAAACACACATACACAACTTCTGCAGCAAAATGCGAAATACCATCTTCTTCTTCATTTACAGCTTCTTTACATTTTGCATGACTGCAAACAATAGCTAATTTGTTGTTCTCTTTCTCTGGCAATAAATCCTTAAGTAAACCGGAATCTGCATTTTGTTTCCGTCAGAAGAACGGGGGAGGGGGGGTTGAGAAAAAGTGCAAATTGAAGTTCGGAAAGAGATGGGCTTGGGAAATGTATTTATTTATTTTTTTTTTTATTTTTTTTTGCAGCTTTGCAGTGGAGATGGTTTGTTTTTAAAGTGCAAAATGGAAAAATTCGAGTAAGATTCACGATGCGAACAAATTTTTAAAAAGTCGATTTCCTGAACACATCACTGTGGACTTTATTCTCAGCAAGAAAAAAAAAGAGCAAATTTTACAAATATGTCTTAGTCAACCTTGGCAGGTTTTTTTTCTGTTTTGTTTTTGTGGCTTGAAATTAAAAAAATAAAATAAATGAAACATCTGTTGCTGATTGCTATTTGTTTTTGCGCGCAGGTGGATTCAGCGTCTGTCTACACGAAAACAATGTTTTTGTTTCGATTTTGGTTTTTTTTTAAGTGATGATTTGTAAAGTAGATAAAACAGAACGGCTGCTGCATTAAGATGCTGCTTTGTTATTATTATTATTTGACACTTTTTTTTTTACTGTTAGGAGCCTGAATGGATTCCAGAAACAACAATTTGATAAATACAAATTTTTAAATTAAGAAAAAAAAAACTTGGATCTTTTATTCGAATATATATGTTTCCCCATATGTAACGGAAAATAAGGATCAATAAGTGACATTTCTTTTGCAGATATTACTTCATGCAACACCAAAGGGTGGGGTTGCGGAGCTGGGTCCCATTAAATCGTCTCTGACAAAACCAGGTCATTGTTTTTGCTCGATTCCTGGTCGCTCTGGTCGTCGGTGAAGCACACGTCCACGTCGCTGTCGTTGTCGCTTTTGCGGTCGGCGTCGTCGAACGGGCCGCCCGGTTTGTCGTCCAGCTTCTTCAGAGTCTGTCCGGGGTGCCTGGACTTCACGTGCCGCTCCAGGTCCCGCCTCCGCACGAGCACCTTCCCGCAAAAGTCGCACCTGTAGGGCGTGTTGCCCTCCGCGTGCAGCCGGATGTGCTTGTTCAGGTTGCTCGGGTCTCCAAAGGGCCTGAAGCACACCTTGCATTTGAGAGGCTTGTAGCCCGTGTGAGTCCTCATGTGGATCTTCAGGCCGTACTTCCGGGAGTACAGCTTCCCGCAGTAGAGACACAGGTGGCCCTTCTTGGGTTTGCCCGAGCCGGTGGAGCCCGTGCTCCCGGCGGGCACTGAGTCCATCCGAGCCCGGCTCTTGTCCGAGCCGATCTCCGACAGCTGCTGCGTGTGCATGGCGATCTCCCGGTCAATGTTCGTGATGGAGCCCAGGTCCTGGCTCAGCGGGGGGCCGCCAAAGTAGGGCACGGAGTCCGGGTACTTGAGGAGGTTGCTGAAGTGAAATTTGAGCGGGTAATAGGGGGAGCTGTACAGGAGCTCCCCGTTGTAGACGGTAAAGGGCATCAGAGGGATGTTACAGTCTCCGCCGTACGTCTTCACGCCGTCGAAGTGAGGAAGTGAGAACCTTTCAAAGTGCAGGCCGGGGGGGATCTGGGGGTACCGGGACGGGGACAACCCGGTGTGTATGCGACTCTCGACGTGCTTGAAAGCCGACGTTTCCTCCACATGCGGTAGCAGCGGGAAGCCCCGGATGGGATTCCCGCACTGCACCATCGGAGACGTGGAGTCCACGATGGCGGGCGCGCACTTTGGAGGGTGGTTCCCGGCCCCGTTAAGGGCCTCGCCCAAGTTGCGGATTGGCTTCATATTACCGACTAGCTTACTGAATCCGAGGCCGCTCAGTTTGCCGCCGGCCTCCTCTCTGGACGCTTCTGCGCCCGGGACTTTAGAGACGCCCGTCGGCTTGAAAGCGGAGCGCACGCCCGGATGGAAACCCATGCTGCCCAGCACTGAAGACGCGGCTCCCAGTCCGAGCAGGTGTCCCTGGTTCCTGGCTGACGCGACGCTCATGTCCAGGGCCCGGTCCTGCCCCTCGGCGTTGCTCTTCTTCGACAGTCCGCCTTTGTTGTTGGGGAAGGGCGAGGAGGACACCACCCGCCGGTTCGAGTCCGAGGAGTTGCCGTGGCCGGAGGTGTTGGGGATGTCTCCGGACTTGGGCGACCTGCTGAAGGACTCTGTTCCTCTGGCCTGCTCGCCGCTCACGAAGCCCCGCCCGTTGCTCAGAGCGCAGTGGAAGTGGACGTGGGCCTTGAGGGTGTTGGGGTATTTGAATATTCTCCAGCAGTACCAGCAGATGTAACGCTCCTCACCTGTGGAGGGGAAACAACCACAGTGACAACAAGTTCGCCGCAGATCCAACGAGACAGAGTGGAGACTCTGAAATATGTTTGCAGCACATCCGGACATGAGCGACCTAAGATGCCCCGACAGAGGCCTGTGTGAAGGGCGCAGAACTTCACACAGAGAATCTTAAGACATAACATACTATTCAGCATGAATTTTAAATGTTTTTCCATTTTAAAATGCAATTTTTTTTTTTTTTTTAATGAACAAACGTTCTGCAGGGAGAACTCTTCACTTTGTTTGTTATGTCAACCAGTGGCAGTTTTGAATATGGAACCCATGGCTCTCCGCCTTGGGAGGAACCTTAAAGGGGGGTGGCAGAACAATTGTTAGACCCTTTTTTTCTACCATTTCACTGCTTTTCCAGTCAAAGAAAGGAAGTGTCCCAGTGTGCGCTCTCCAGTGGTGATAAAATGTCACTCATGGCGCTGAAACTGGTCTTCAATTTGAAAAGCCTCATGCTGTCAAATGAAGGGGAGTGTTTTATTGTTTTTAGAGTTTCCAGAGTAAATTTGTTCAAAATCTAAAACCCTCAGACTGATCAGACCTGAACTGGATCATTTCACGCTGACCAGAGATTTCTCAATGACAACAAAAACTGGTTTCATTCCATGCACTCTGTGACTGCAAAAACATTAAAATGACTGAATAAATGATACATTTGTTTAATTAGTGAGCACAGCTCAGAAAACGTGACCACTCTTCATCTCATCTACTGAGTTTGCATTGACTCAGACATGACCGTCGGATCAAAAGGGTAAATGAGAAAAATCTCAAAATTTGTCATTTGATAAAACACATAAAGTCATTAATATTAAGGCTGAGGAAAATTATGTGAATTTATTTACATTTTTTGTTTGTTTGTTTGTTTATATTTGTCTTGTTTGTTTGTGTGTTAAATGCAATTTAAATGACATGAACATTAGGGTTGGTGACTTCTGCTTTGGGCCCCCAAATTGTTTGGACTGGCTTTAACTGTGCAATTCAACTTTAAAAATAAAAATAAAAAATAATCCGAGGATACATTTGTAGCTATTTTGTTTACCAGTGAAACATTACAGCTCGTCAGAAGTATTATCAATAAATCACTACATCATCGACTAAAAAACAATAAATAAATAAAGATCTCCACCCCCGCGCTGCGCACCATGGGTAACGAAATCCGCTCCTAAGATCTGGTGCCAAATGGTAATAGACTCCGGGAGCCATTCTAATGGCCCCCAGTCGGGCACTCAAAAGATAATA
Organism: Poeciliopsis paucimaculata; assembly: GCA_903067055.1. Lineage (NCBI taxonomy): Eukaryota > Metazoa > Chordata > Actinopteri > Cyprinodontiformes > Poeciliidae > Poeciliopsis > Poeciliopsis paucimaculata. The sequence goes on from CAEGAD010012720.1 coordinate 23,056, forward strand.
TAGATGTAATGATTTTGTAATCCTCATACGGGCCATTGTTTATGATCGCCATCAAAAGGGCAAACGCCCTGCCCAATCTGGCGCTCCGGAGCCGGGACCCATTGAACGCGAGCCCTCTCCCTCTCTGCGCGCTTTCCCGTGGAAGTGACAGCAGCTGTTGCTTGAAATCGCAAGTCTCCAGAAACAATGGCGCGGGCCCATCTGTTGACGCCTCAATAATGGGGGGAGGTATTGCGGGAGAGGGGAGGGGAGTGAGCGCGTATGTCCAGGAGCGCACACACGATGCGCGCTGCGCCGGAGAATCCGGGCCATATACACTCGACATAAAAGTTCGCATTCATTAGGCCACAATACCTTAACGCAGCCACCTAATTCAGCGTGAAGCGCTTGTTTTTGAATTATTTGCTTTTGAATACATGAATATTAACGACGGAGTGACATTCGTTAACCTCCGACGAGCGACTGAAACGCTTCTTCTTCTTTCCTCGACGCTCACTGAGGCGCGTCGGCTTCTGCGTTTAATTGCTTTTTATTATTATTATTATTATTTAAGCACCGTAATTACATCGCCACAATTTCTGCCTTTTTTAAAAAAAGAAAATAAAATAAACAAAAATACTGACTCTGATATTATATCAAGTTTTTGGTTTGTTTTGAACAAAGAGGACTTCCCACCTCGGAACACTACGTGTCATTGTCTGATGAAGGAATTTCCATGGAAGTATCTGTTGATAATCTGCTCTGTAATAGGATTATAGGCTCTGATGAGGCGCTAATCCCCCAAGCGCAAACATCGGATTGTTAATGTTTAACAGGCCGAACGAGAGGATGAACCACATTTGCTGATTCTCAAATCCCCATTTATTATTATTATTATTATTATTATTATTATTATTATTACATTTCTCGTTGTTTCGATCGTATGGAACACAGGTGCATCAAAATATCCCCTGTTTGGATGGTGTTTTTCATTTTTACATTCTCTACGCACAATTTATTTTCTTATTTTTTCGATTTGAAACTGTTTTTTTTTTCTTTTTCTTTTTCTCCTTCTTCTTTTTCCTTTCGCTGCAGCTAAAAAACTAAGCTGCAGCGAATGTTGATGAGTTATGCTCTCATTAAAAACAATAAATGAATGGGAAATGAAAAAATGACCCGACGGGATGCAGTCCGTGACCTCCGCTTGGCAACAAAACGACGGCATTCGATCGCTGACTAATTGCGCAATGACGCGTAATAATAAAAACTCTATTGTTATTGCTTGTTATTGCGTAAAATATATATGCATGTGACATTAACATAATTATATTCCACATTATCGGTGTCGCTCACCTTTTTCGTCGTGCGTGGGAGTGGCCGTGGTGGGGATGTCGTACCACTGGGCGAGAGGGTTGGAGTACCACACACTCAGCTCCTCTCCCGCTGGGATTTCTCTCAGGACTCGGTAGAAAATCTAAATAAAAATAATAAAAATAAAATAGTTTTTCCCCCTCCTCTCTTTTTCTCTCTCTCTCTCTCTCTTTTTTTAATGATGTGACTTTATGCCCACTTAAAATCCACAGAGTAGAGTGGGACGTTGTGGCATTAAAAAAAACACACAAAAAAAAACATTCACCTGTCCGCCAGGTAAGTCCGACACTGCCTCCAGGTTTTGCTCCAGGCTGTTCCTGGCGGCGCGGATGAATCCGATCCAATCGGGCACAGGACAGCCCGACTCGTCCACTAACTCTCCGCGCAGCAAACGGATCTGAGCCAAGAGAGAGAGAGAAACAATTTGGGCAAATCCGAAAACACTAAAAAAAAAAAAAAAAACACAGAAAAGGCCGAAACAAGATCGCACCCGAATGGAACCTAAACGAAAACTTGATTTGTTTCTATTTTTTTGCGTCTTTCCTGTTCAAGATCAAGCCGCCTTTTTATTTAAGATGTTTGTACTAGAACTTTATCGAGCACGTCTTTTTTTTTTCTTTTCTTTTTTTTTTTTTGGCAAATATTGCAACTTTCTGTTTGCAGTCGTACGTGGAGGTAGAGGTAGAGGTGCTGCGGCCGCCGTTGGGAGCAAAGCGCACTTTGCGCGTCTTTTATCCGCTCTGCTGATAATTTCCTAAAGAGAGCGGCGAACGGCGCCTAATTGACTTGATATGGGAAACGAATTTGAAGAGTGTCAGAGCGTTTCTAAACTGTTCTAGGAGATCAGGGATCGAGGCGTGACATTTGACACAGACATTGCACCTGATGATCCCCCCCCCACCCAACCCTCGCCGCGGGCCCCCCGGGGGCCACGCATTTAGACGCATCAATCACGGTCGCTGACAGCTTTCTGCGATTTAAAAAACAACAACAACAAACACTCGTTTTGAATTGTAAAATAAAGGCGAGAGTTTTTAAAAATGGGAAAAATTCACTTTTTATTTTTTTATTTATTTATTTTTTTATTTTTTACAGAAAATAGTTTCCTGTTGTTTTTTTTTTTTTAACTATCAAATTTTTTTGTCAACATTTCAATTTTAAAAAAAATAACAAAACAATATTTCTAGCGCAATGCATGTGGACGCAGCTGAATAACCCTGTAGCGGTTTGTTGTTTCTTTCTTCTTTTTTTTTTTTTTTTAGCATTTTTCCGCTTGACTATTTCTCGCCGCCTGCAGGCGGAGGGAGGCCCAACCCGGACGCGCCGGCATCTTTCTGTGGCCGGATCCCATTAGCAGTAAACGGCTCATCGGGATAACGGGCCCGGCAGGCCGGGAAACGTGAGGGCGCACACCCGGGTCCGCCCATTAGGCCGGTTAGGCTGACAAGTCGGCCACTAATGGAGCTCAATTATTTCTAAGCTGACAGGCCAAACCAATTAATAAATCGCGGCTCAATGGAGTTTGACAAGTCAGATAAAAAAAAATTTTAAAAAAAAGAAAGAAAGAAAGAAAGAAAAAAAAAGGATACATTTTATCTTTCATCTGTTATTTTGAACAGATGAAAAATATAAACCGAAACGTTTAAAATTTCATTTTTAAAATGGCAGCTAAAGAGAAATAATTAATACTGTATAATATCTTTAAATAAATATATATATAGACATATATATAGAGAGAGAGAGATTTATATATATTTTTTAAACTAATGACAATTTGAAACCTTAACTGTACAGATATGCACGTCGAGAGTTTCCGGCTCACTTTTTTTTTCGATCCGACGTCCTTGCGGTCCGACAGGTACTTCCCCAGCTTGAAGACGCCCGGTACCGGTCCCATCCGGAGCCCGGTCGGGACGCTGCAGTCCGCAAACACACTGACGGTGGTGGACGCCCGGGTGGCTTGCATGGCGCGGGGTGAGATCAGAACCATGAAGACTGATGGAGACCCGAATGCGACGGAGCGCGCGCATGCAAGGGACGGGAGGAAGAGGAGGAGGAGGAAGAACAAGAAGAAGTAGAAGAGGAGGAGGAAGATGATGAGGACAGGCCGATGTCCGCCCTCAAAGTGACGCGGTGGCGTTATGCTCTCCGGCTTTTCTAGTTATGGAGCACACCCCGGACACCCCTCTCTGCACACACACACACACACACCCACACACACACACACACACGCACACACACACACATACACACTCAAGATTATCTGAGGATGCAATGGGAAGAAGAACAAAGTGGATGCTGCAGAGAGGTGATGCTGGTTTGCGTGGGGACTTGGGGTAGCGCGGGGGCCGCGTCCTGAGTTTGCAGCAGCGGTGAGAAGGTGTGTGTGTGTGTGTGTGTGTGTGTGTGTGTGGGGGGGGGGGGGGTGAGTGTGAGAGATTTGGGCTCTCCCAGCAGCTGTGTGCAGCGGGGAAAACGGGCCGGGCCTGCGCTCACATGGAGACTTTCCCTCACTCCGCCTCATAATGAATTGCTCCCAAAACGGTCAGGAGACACAAAGGAGCCCGGCGACCCTTCCCATCCCCGAAATCCAATTTGTCAAGGCCAGAGAAAGGAGAGCGCGGAATCAAAGGTCCGGAGCGGCCATTAATCCTCACCACGCGGCTTTGTCCTCCGGACAGTTCCGATATTTTCACTGACAAATCCACTGTATAATTCCTCCATAAATCCTCACCCTTCTCCATTCAGGGAGTTTTTTTTTACTTTCTTCCTTTGGCCATACTTTAAATCTACTTGGCTGCCATTCTTACGGCTTCTACTTACTTCAAAGGGCTCCTCTCCCCTCCTCTTCCTCCTCCTCCTATTTTTTTGTCCTTAGTGTGAACAAAAGGAGCAGGAAAGTTTAGAGGACTTGTTAACTTCTATTGACTCTCGGCGTGTGCCGGGTTGAGATCGGGCAGGTACTGAAAGGGGAGGACCAGCAGCAGTAGGAGAGAGAGAGAGAGAGAGAGAAACACATTATCTTCCCATCGCGCGCGCACACACACACACACGCGCGCGTATACTTGTGGTTTTCTTGTCTCCTCGTGCAATGCGTTCAGCTGTTTTAATCTGCACGTTGACAAAGACAAGGAGGGAATGACCATTGCAGGATTTTAATAACACTCATCGGAGAATACGAGTTGCGATGTATTTCGACTTCAGGATCGATCGTCGGCTGGTTTCCGAAATGTAAATAACTGTTGCATGGACTTTTCGGAGAAGGCATTTTAAAAATCGGCACCAGCGCGACGTCAACGGATCGTGTAATAAAAAGAAAAGTGTTTAAATGCAGCAAATTTACTGTTTGGATATTTTTTTTCTCCATAGTGATTTCAACACATGAACCAGTTCATGATTTAAAACCAGGAGAGGAAAAAAAAAAAAAAATCAGGATTAGCCATTAGGAGAGTGACACAGAGGCTCGATCGACTAATTAATTGGCTGATGGATCGATTTGTTTTTGCAATTAACTTCTGAAAGAAAGAAAAAAAATCCCGGGAGCTGAGAAAGCCACTTAGTTGATTTATTTATATATTTATTTGTTTGATTTTTTTGTTTGTTTGTTTTGTTCTGTTGTTGTTGTTGTTGTTGTTGTTGTTGTTGTTGTTGCTTGCAGGTTCTTGCATGGTGAGGTGAGAGGTTTTTATCGAAAAATATTCGTGGAAGAAGAAAAAAGATGTTTCGACATCAACACGTGGCCTTCAAAGGAGGATTCCCTCAGAGCAACTCTGTTTAGTTCTTGAAACTATGAGTTTTTGCACTATTTGATTAAGCAGAGTTTATTTATTTATTTAAAAAAAACAACAACACTTATTTCCAAAGAAAATGGTGACAATCAAAGCGTAATTAAGACGAGAACGCATGACATGATTTAAGGGTTTGTTGTCGGGTCAGAGAGGGGCAACAACAACCTGTAGGCGGTCTGTCCAGACCGTGCCTAAAATGACCTCTGACCTGTCCACTCTGGCCTCCCAATAAAAGTAAAACATACTGAGAAAACTAGACCGGAGGAACAACAAACACTACACACTGTAAAAAAAAAAAAAACGACTTTGGAAGAATGTCACATTGTGGTCATTTAAGTATGGTAACAATTCCTGCCAAAAACATTTTTCACAAATGTTGCTTCGTTCCATGTGTGCTGCATACAATGGCTGATGTGTTTACATAAGTTAAAGTAAATGGCACAAGGCTTGAAGTTGAGAGCATTTCTGAGTTTGGATCATAAATTTAAGACGTGGATCTTTAGTTTAGCTGTAAAACTCATAGTTGCCAAAGAATATCATATCAGTGGTTGTCAGAAACATGAGCTTTATTCATACAGATTTAAATGTTTCAATATTTCACTAATGTTTTATGCATCCGCTAATTGCTTTGTTGTCCGTTTCCACAACTAAAATTGACATTTAAATTGATTAACTTCACCATCTTTCAGCTGCTAAACGTCCATCCTTTTTTTTCAATTCAGAAAGTCGATTACAACCTTTTAAAAAGTACGCACAGTAGCAAGTTGTGTGTAATGGTTTATTCTGTTTTTGTGCATAAATGCATTCAGAAAACAAAACTATCCCCGTATCTTATTTTTTATTTATCTTAAAGCGAGCCTTTGTCAGACTGCCCATTCTCCTCCCTGCCCTTTTTCAAAGACAAAAAACAAAAACAAAACAAAACCGTCCGAACGACACGCGAACAATCTCGTCAATAGGCGCAATGTTTGCGCCCGGCTGAGCGGAGGGGTTATTTATTAACTCCCGGCCTTTTGCAACTGGTTCCCATCCCATGCGTTCCGCACTCACTTCTCCACATTGAAATTAATTAATCTCCTGAAGAAGGAGGCGGAGGGGTGAAAGAGTAGAAGGAGGAGGAGGAGGAGGAGGAGGAGACAGAGAGAGAGGGCGAGAGAGAGAGAGACGTTTCCTTTCTGTTTTGCGGAGAATCCGCTGTGGTGCATCCCCGGCGCACAGTGCGCCTTGGAGCCCCGAGGAGCGGCCAAAAGACTTGGTGTGAGAGTGAAGGCATCATTGGGAGCAAATGGGATGGAAAATTAAATGAAATTAAATGGCCTCACCAGGGGCTATTGTTCATCCTCTCTTTTATTAAAAAAAAAAAAGGGAAAAAAAGACATTAATTACATGCTTGGATCTTTATTCGGGAACAATATTGTGGAGTCAATTAAATGCGCTTCTATACGCGGGAGCTCAATGTCTTTAATGAACTTAAATAACGATCTGAGAGAAGAATCGGAGCTGGGAGAAGGAGGGCGACGTTTTTATGGGCGGCTCTGTCCACTCCGGCCAGCCTCCTCCCCCTCGCCCCCCCCCGCCCCTTTTTTTTTTTCTTTTAAAGGAGAGGGGGATTCATCTGTCTAAACGGTGGGGCTCGCTGATTTAACTGGTTGGTCCATTAACGAGCCATGAATATAGAAGAACAACCTGCCTGCAAAGGAACGCGGTAAATACAGACCGCAATGCCCCACCAGGGATCTCCATTCAGGCTCCGTGACTGCGGGGCCTTCCTCAACTTGTGCCAAAGGTTCACCACCAACAACAACAACAACCACCTCTCCTCCTTCCGCCTTTATTGGCCTTCCCATTTGAGACCGCAGGAGAGAAAACACATTTTTTATGTCGACCCCATAAACTTTTCTCTATTCAGGAGGTTGGAGGGGGAAGAAGAAAAAAAAAAAAAAAAAGGCGCAATCATTGTCCCCCAGTTTACAGCGCGGCCTGTTTCCCACGTTGCAGAGAGATCCCTCCGCGTTTGTCCCCGGATCGGTTTTATTTGCCACACATCTCTTTCCCTGCATTGAAGCGACGAAAACCTAAATCTTCGGCGCTTTTCGAACAACCAGAAGTTGTTATCGTTCGCTCCAAGGGAAAGGGAAAGAGAAGAGAGATGGATGGGGGCCGGGGGGATTGCACCACTTTGGTGTGGCCAGATTTTAATCAGCGTTTCTGAAATGATGTACATTTAACAGTGAAAAGCTACAAGTAGGCCTACATGCCACTCGGTTTTATAATCACTTTGTTTCTATTGTATTGTTTCCTCCTTTGTTAGATAAATTGCTAAATTAAACATTAAATGGCGATGAACTTTTATGCACCTTCATACTGTGTTCATACAGAATCAGTATTCATACAAATATTTAGGATTTCTTGCCAAAAAAAAAGGTAGCTAATATTGTTCAAATTAAACCACTATTGAGCATTGTATTTCCAAACTAAAACACTTGATTAAAACAATAAATATACATATTTTTAATTAAAGTGTTAATAAAATTCCTTGTGACAGAGGCATGCTAGCAAGCTCGACTTTATTATTAGCATAAGCTAAGTTAGCTAAAATCATCTGCTCTGTGCGAGATGCTAAATCCATTTCCCCCCCTGAACATTAGATCCACAAACAATAGCCTATAAGAAATTCAAATTTCAGTTGCCAATACTCAATAGCCTACTCTTCAAAATATCCTTTTATATCGTACCCTGCTAGCAAGTTTCACTACAGCGTCGTGGACTGTTGTTAAACATGTTAAAGATTTAGGAAAAATGGCCTCAACATTGACTTGTTGCAGTCCTTAAATTTGACTAACGTGATATAGTCTTTGTTGATACAACTCACATAACGCCTTAGCGTTTCCTTATAGCACACACCAAACAACAACATGGTGGTTGGAACCAGCTCCCTAGTTAGCATGCTAATGAAAATATTTAGGTAGGATTTGTCAGCAAGATAAATTAGCTACTGTTCTTTTATTTAACACTGTTGGACAATACATTTACAAACTAATATGACTGACCAAAGGGCAATTAATCACATTTGGTCATTTTTAATACCTGCCAAATGCAGCTCGCTAGCAGGTTTGACTTTAGCTTTAGCGCTTTCACTGAACGGGTCAGAGCCAGATGATGTAAACTTTCCTTTGGCTCCAACAGGGTTCTCAAGAACAACTTTAAAGCTTTGCTAAAAGATAAAAAAAAAAAAAAAAAAAATGAAGCGTTTTAATCACAATTATTTAATACACTCCCATTCCTTTGTAAAATACAGTAAAAGGTCTGGCTTTGGGATCAGTGCTAACGCTAAGCTAGTCAAAGCTATAACTTATACCTGCGCCGACACAGAAACCTTCACAACCACAAGTTTTATGACAGTTCTTATTAAATTGACCCACATGAAAGTATCACTCATCTCCTGACAACAATTTATGATTGAATTGTTTTAATAGGCTGCACAGTGGAACAGTTGGTATCACTGTTGCTTTGCAGAAAGAAGGTCCTGGGTTCGATTCCTGGTGCAGGGGTCTTTCTGCATGGAGTTTGCATGTTCTCCCTGTGCATGCGTGGGTTCTCTCCGAGTAGGCTACTCCGGCTTCTTCCCATGGTCCAAAAACATGACTGTCAGGTTAATTGGTCTTTCCAAATTCTCCCTAGGTGTGAGTGTGTGTGCATGGTTGTTTGTCCTGTTTGTTTCTGTGTTGCCCTGCGACAGACTGGGTGTACCCCGCCTCTCGCCCGGAACGCCGCTGGAGATAGGCACCAGCACCTCCTGACCCCACTAGGGACAAGGGTGAACAGAAAATGGATGGATGGATGTTTTAATAAGAGTCTCTCTGAAATTTAGGCAGTGTTATTGACTAAAGCATTGCAAACCAACAGGCTTAATTGAAATCTTACCAGCACATTATTCAACACCCACATACAGTTTCCTTTTATAGTGCACTGCACCCAAAAGCTTTGACTTGAAGATGTTTTTTTTGCTCCCTGGGAATCCTGGGGAAAAGACGCAGCCTGCGCCCCGCAGGAGCAGACCAGCTGCCCGGGTGCGGGTGGGACATTAGCGACGCGTTTGAATAGTAATTATGCTTGTATGGGACTCCCACCAGATGACATGATTGGGATTTTAAGGCCAGACTAATATTCAAAGTCGCATTAGAGAGCGGCCGAGTAAACGGCACCTGATTCAGCGCTGCTCATGCGTGATGTCATTCAGAATGCCTCCTCCCCTCTCTCCCTCTCGCTCTCCTTCTTTCTCCTTCTTCCCCTCCTTGAAGTGGGCTGCGCCGCTTTGGCATTCAAAAAGTCTGAGCAAAGTTCCTCACTTAAGGCCGCTTCCTCTCGCATGAGGAGGCGCGGACAAAGGCGCGTGAGAAGTCGCGTGAATTGATATGTTTCGGTGTTTCCTTATAAATTCATACCTTTTCTCACTCGAGCGCCTCAGAAAGCAAAGTGTCACTCAGGCCGATTCTCTCTGCCGTCCGGCGCATTTAGCGGCGGGCCCGTCTAAAGGAGCGCGTTCCCGAGGCAAATTGTATGCGGGCATGGCTGCGGGTGAATGGAGCGGCGTGTCCGCCGACCCTAATTGGGGATTTGTGTGTGTGTGTGTGTGTGTGTCACCCAAAGCATGTCCACAGAGTGACAGAAGATGGCTGGTTTCAAAGAGAAATCTCTCAACTTTTGCCCTCTTTGGAGAATATTCCAAGTAAATCCGCGTGTTTCTCATGGGGATGGAGGTTGTTGACCCAGCTGGGACTTTTGGGTCGTTTCTGTAGCCTAAAAGCGAGAGCAAAACAACTCCAGTGGCAAAGAGCACGTTTAGAGACATGCAGCTTTGACTTCAGTGTGACTGATTGGGGGTATGATGGAAAAAAAAGTCTATTGATCCGAATTAACAATTTACGCTTGGAAATAATAAACGGCCGCTTTCTATAAAAAGGCGCACGAGAGGAGAGTTTTGCGCAAAAAAAGAGAAAAAAGACAAGTTGCGTCCTAGACAAAGCAACATGGAGAGATTGCGCAAGCACGCACAATCTGTTTACTTAGTCGCATCACTTGCATTGAAGCGACATCTCTCTCTGTAATTTTGATTTTGCCCAGACCGGTGGTGTTGTTTTTGGACGTCCTTCGGGTTGGTTGCACACCACACTCCTAATCCGCTGCAGCAAAAATGTTATCTAATGGCTGCGCCGTCTGCAGACTCCTCATTACGCGGAGTTCAGGTGGAGTGAGCTAGTAGAAGTGACGCATGAAGTGAAGTATACAGGGTAATCTTGCAAATGATTTCCGTGAGCATGCAACGGATCAAGCAGTGCAGTTTTAATGTGCAAAGTATATCTGTCTTGAAATGATGAGGAGTCCATGTGGCAACAAATAATGTTAATTTAAAACTAGGCCTATTCAAGAAGGATGAAACAACTTAAAACCTCCTTAAAAGTAAAAGCTTACTTTGTGTCATTTATTTATTGAATAATGTGAAGTACGTAACTAATTACAATTGATTGGCTTAGCAACCATGAAACTAAGGGGATTTTATGTAAAAAATAAATAAATAAATCAAACTGGGATAAATTAAAATAGATTTTAGGGTGATGGTTGGTTGGTTGGTTGGTTGGTTGGTTGGTTGGTTTTGTTAGGGTGGACTTTACTGAAATTGGGCCCCAAAACCCAATCCTTTATGTGGCTCCACGCGATCTTGGGCAGGCTCTCATTTAAATAGAGAATAAAACAAAATAAAGAATTATTTTGTAATTGAATAATCTTTGTTTACATCGATTGTCTGACTAAGCTAAAAATATAACATTTTCTTTTTAAGATTATTTCATTACAAACACTTCAATATTTATTATTAAGGTTCCAAACACCCCCGCCCCCGAGTTGGACTGATACCTTGAATAAAACCATAAACCTTTTTTTTTTTTTTGGTCATTGTATAGTTTTAAAATCAAACATGCAATCTGCTTTTTTGTGATTTTGATGATTAAAAAAAAAAAGTAAATAAATAAATGTACAAATGAATGACAGCGAGAGAAATCTCCCTCCGCCCTAACACTGATCGTCTCGCTCTTGGGGTTTGTTGCATTTCTCCACTCGGTGTCCCCGGAGCCGGACGCTAAGTGTGTTTGGCACATGGCGCCCAGATCCAATCCCTCCCAATCAGCAGCAGGAGAAGAAGGTGTGGATGTGGATGGAATGAGGACAGGAAACGGCTGTGAGCCGTCACTTCCCGCAGGACGGGATTTGACTGACCGATTCTTCGGCCCACTGGGAAGTGTCAGGATGTCCCCCCGCGACCCTCAGGTGTCTCTGTCTGCTCCCTCACGACTTCCTTACCCTTTATCAGTCCACAGCCACATACAGTGCTTTGCTGACGTACTCACACTCCTTGACGTTGACCTCTTTATGTTACATTACAACCACAAAACTCAATACAGTTGATTGAGATCTTATGTGTCGGCCAAACACAAAGTAGTGCAGAACTGTAAAGGTCATGGAAAGTGACGGTTTTTCAACAATTTTACAAATAAAAATCTACAAAATTTATTAAGCTTCCTTTACTCTGATAACGCTAAATGAAATCCAGTGCATTCAGTAGCCTTTAGACACAAACCTCTGATTTAAACAAAGTAATAATTGTGACTTTTTTTCCTCAGAATTCTGACTTTAATCTTCTGAGAAAAAAGTCAAAATTCTGAGTTTAACATCAATTCTTTTTCTTTTTGTAGTGGCCCTGGTCCTCCTTTGTATTTATTAGTCATTTAGATTTATCAGATTGTTACGACTGGTTAAGGAATGTTGTCATTTAGCATCCCATAGACAAATGGGAACACAGAACATGGGTTGTGTTTGAGGGGGGAAAAAATAACCAAAACTTTACACATCTCACAATTTTATGTGTCATCTGTGCACCACAGTGGAGGTAGAATCATGCTGGGAGTATGTCTCGTTACCTGTAGGGACTTGATGAGAGGATAGATTTGGCAAGTTGATGGTTGTAACATGACAAATTGTGAAAAAGAAAATGAAAGGATTTAAATAGTTTTGCAAAAGCACTGACTCTCTTTATGTTCAGGAAATGATCACCACTGTGTCACTTCACTAAACGGCATTCTCGCTCCTGAACCAAAATTCTTTCTTGAAGACATCAAATAAAAGAAAGACACGGTTATTGAATGCTGGTAAGTTTATTTATGGCAGGTGGGAAACAAGGAGGGGGTGTAAGGCACATAAAAGTTGAGAAGCCATGGCTTGTTTATATATATATATATATATATATATATATATATATATATATATATATATCTTCAGTGTAGCAAGGGGTCATTCATGGTTCTCTTGTCCAGGGCACAGGGCAAAGGTCAGCACCCAAACATGGGATTTTTTTTCTTTTTTCTTTTGGTCAGTGCAAAGCTCAAAGGGTTTGGAGGTTTAAGGGCGAGAGGAGGTCACCGGGGAGTTTGCGATCCCTCACTCGACATCGGAGTCATCGGCAGCGCCAGTGATGGTGTAGGTCTGTTCTTGGTGGTCCATCTCCAGCACATCATCCTCCTTTTTAACTGTTCTGTAGGGGAGGAGAAAAGACCAGACAGAATAATGAGGAATACTCTGATAACTGGTGGAGCTGTAGTTAAACTCATATGAACCATGGGGATCAGTGTTACCCAATTAGTTTGGTTGCAGTTTCCGAGTTTGAGTCACACGTTTTCAAAAGGGTTTATTCAAAAAGTTGGGAGCAGCGGTACTTTTACCTGATAAGCACTGTTCTTCTCTCTGTCAGCTCCACAGCCTGCTCCACATAGGACTCTGGATCGGATCCAATCTTGACACCACATATGTCACCCTTCCCTCCACCAATCCTACCAACTCCGCCATCGCCCGACAGAGCAACACCCACATCGTCCCCGCCCCTTCCTGCACGTCCAGCAGCACTTGAGATTCCTCTTCGGGTTTCAGAAAGCGCCACTCCACGGGCTGTACCTCCATCGCCACCCATTCCACCACTAACCCTAGTGCCCTTGCTCTCAGTTGCAACACCTCTTCCAAGTCCCATTCCAGCTGCACTCACGCCACCTGAGCTGTCACCATCCAATTGTGTGCCAGCCCCACCACTGCCACCCATTTCTCTGGAAATAAGTCCCACACCACTAACACCAGTGTCCAACCCAACACCCTTAATTTCAGCTTCAGCTGCATGGACACCACCTGCTGAGCTCAAGATGCCTCCAGCTGCACATGTTTCAACTCCACTGCTGTCACCTATTCCCCCAGAGCCAAATCTTACCCCACCAACACCAGTATCCAAACCAGTACTTCTTCCTTCCATCTCATCGCCGTATCCTCTTTTGAATCCAACTCCAGCAGCACCCACATCACCTGCTAACCCTGAGATGTCACCATCTGCATGTGCTCCGATTCCACTTCTGTCCCCCATTCCTCTACGGATAGATCCCTCACCACCAACATCAGTACCCAAGCCTGGAGTGCCAAAGCCAGAACCCTCTGGACCAGCGCCTAAAACACCAGCACTAGATCCAACTGCACCCACTTTACCAGTACCAGGAGCAAAGCTATCAGAAGTAAAACCACTAGCACTAGAAGCACTCATTATTCCATCAGTGCCAAGACTCTCATCACCTGGTCTGACACCTGCTCTGCTCGCGGGACCTTTCATATCGCCGGTACTCCTGCCATCCGGAACTTTTCCATCGCCAGACCGTGATCCCGTGACTCCAGCAACCATATCTGCACTCAATCCAGAACCACCCACCATGGCTCCACCTCCTCGTCTGCCGCCTCCTACTGGTCCACCACCCAAACCGCCAACACCATCAATGCTTCCTCCGCTAATGCTCACCCCAGCACCAATGGCGCTCATGCTACAACTGGTAACAGAGAGAGAATTCATCATGCCAGAGAGTCGCAGGTCTTCTCCCTCAATTAATTTTCTGAGAAGAGAAAGAAAAATGATCTCTGTCTCATGGTCTACTTCAGTACACAGAGTTTATTGAAAAAATCTGGCTGCTTGGGTGTACCTGTACGTGGTAATCTCAATCTCCAAAGCCATCTTGATGTTTAAAAGTTCTTGGTACTCACGCAGGTGCAGGGCAATTTTTGTCTTGGTGGATTTTAGCTCAAGCTGCAGGGCCTCAATCCGAGCCTGTGGAATCAGATGTGCTGAGGTGGTTACGTGATCACTGCGGCACGATCAACTGTCCACTCTGGGACCACATGAGCCAACGTTTACCTGCAGCTCTCCCAGTTCCTTCTTGTGCTTTTCCAGTGTCTCTCGAATCCGTGCTTCAAGGGCTTCGTTTTTGGTCCTTAGGGAGTCCAAGCCACGCTCTTTGTTTTGGATCTAGCAGTGTTTTGCAATGAATGATGCAAAGTGTTGACAGAATGTAAAAATTTTTTTCTACTTGCGCATATCAAATTAAGATACTCACATCCTTCTTGGCCCCAGCTATTTCTTCCCTGACATTTCGAACTTTGTCCACGTGTCTTGACGTCTTTTTTGTTAAATCTTCAAACTTGTTCTTGTACCATGAATCCATTTCCTAAGGTAGGAAATTAAACTAGTTTAATCTGCAGTGTGTCTGAAACACACTGCAGATTTGTCTTTTTGACCTTAGCAGCGACTCACCTGAAGGTTTTTGGCTGCGATGTCGTCGTATTGGGTTTGGATTTGCTTCAAAGCGCCAGCCAGGTCGGGCAGCGAGAAGGTGCTCTCAGCTGATACGTGGGCGGCGTAGATCTGCTTCATGAGCTCTTCGATTTCCTATACGAAGAGGAGACGTTTTAGGAATCATTTGGGAGGGAAACATTTCTCCTGCAGACACTTCATCTACCTGATGATGGATCCGTTTCAAGAATTCGATTTCGACCTCCAGCTGCTCTAGCTTTTTCTCCAAAGCAATGCGGGAGGAAGTGGCTTTGTCCACATCCTGGAAACACGTTACAAAGCCTTCACTGTAACATGTTTATGACTGCAGGCTTTTCGTTATAAGCAGAGATAATGATAAAATAGCACTTACTGGACGGAAGGCTTCAATCTCTAACTCGGCCTTCTTTCTCAGCTCCAAGGCCTCCTCATATCGGATTTTGATTGCCTCTAGTTGACCAGCTGCAGCCTCCTTTGCAGCAAAAGAGATGTCCTGAAAATAACCAGAAGTAACTCCCTTGTGCATGAAAGGGCCAGTATTATTTTTCCTGACACATAGTGCCACATTATAGCAGAATCAAGCACTTATGTTACCGTCAGTTGCTATACAATTACTTTATGTAGGAAACATGACTTAAAAAGAAATTGACTTTGTAATGTAACGCCTGCAAATTGGGCCTCTGTCTCTTTAAGAAGCTTCTGCTCTTGAGCAGGTTATTGCAAAATCTTCTTCCTTTAGTGTTTTTTGGCAGTTTGCAAAAAACCTGAAATGTCCATTACTGCCATCAACTGGAATAGAGTGTGGACTGAAACAGCACTCTTTGTCGACGGCGGTACTTGATTATACCACCAGTGTTGCACAGTTGAAAAGTTGCCACTATTAAAGGATTTCTCGAACATGCATGAGTCAAGGCAACACTCCAGGTATAGGGTTTTGATGAGGGAATAATGCAAAGCTTAAAAATAGTCAATTTGACATAATACTGCCCATTTAAATTTGAAGGTGTGCGGAATGTAGCTCATTCAATCCCATTTGCATTTGCTGCACTGTCCATCCTGCGTCTGGGTGACTGTGTGCGAGCGAATGCATGAGCAACTCATCATCTGTGCATGAAGCATAAGCGATGACAGCTGTACTCTGTGACACCTAAACGCACCGAGGCACCTCTACATTTGCCTGCCAGAAATCGGCACGTTTTACCAGGTAAAGAACCCTGAAAACACCAAGTTGACGTCTTGTAGCGTCGCTCGAGCAGAGCTTCCAAGTCAGTGAGGTGTAAAGCTTCATGCCAGACTGAACATTTGAAATGTACGGGGGGGGGGAAAAAGAGAAAGGAGATGCAGTGTAAAATATTTTTTGCCTTACCCGCTGGACTCTCATCTGATCGGCAATCTTCTTCAGCTCCCTCAGCTGCTCCTCGTAGAGCAAGCGCAGGCCCGTAGGCTTCTCGAACCTGTTCTGGTAGGCCTCGATCTCTGCTTCCAGCAACTTGTTCTTCTGCTCAAGCATTCGAACCTGCCGACACACAGCAGCGAAGCTTTACTGAGATCAGCAATCAGGAACATATATCTTAAGTATAGCCATTTTATTCTGGCCTGGTGTGACTGATTTAGCGCCCTGCCAGACTATTGATTCTCTTCAGGCTTTTTCAAAATATTTTGTCACCTTGCAACCACAGACCTTTAATCTGGATTTTTAGAGAAAGTAGCACGTAATTGTGACAGTTTCCAAATTGTATTGCAAATAAAAATCTGAAAATATTGCTAACTTTTTGAGTCATTTTTCTTTGTGTACAGCTTGATGTTTTATTTTTTAAAATTAATTAATGGAAACTGTCCCTCTTTAGCAAATAAAACTATGAATCCTGCTTTACATTTCTGCACAACCCTCTCCCTGCCCTGTCTGTTGCGTTGCTTGGTTGTCATGTCGCCGTTTCTTCTTCTAAGGTTCTCCAAAAAATTAAAAAAACAAAAATTGGAGACCTTCACAGAATAGTTGGCTTTATTCAGAGGATACATTACACAAAGACCTTCTAATTTACATTCGCTGACTTCTGATAGGTTTGGCTTTCAATTAGAGGTATCAGAGTACAAGTGGATGAATACAAAAGCACCTTTCAGTATTTTGTTTGTGAAAAAAAAAAAGGTGAAAACTTTCTTTAATTTTCCCTCCATCTGCCAGTTATGTGCTACGTTGTGTGGATTCGTGAAACACACCAGTTTGATAAAAGTAAATTTAACTTTTAGGGTCGTAGCACGCAAAAGGATTTCAGTTTGGGAAACATTCTACCTTGTCGATGTAAACAGCCAGCCTGTCATTCAGGACGATCATCTCCTGTCTTTCGTTCGTGCGGGTGCTGAGGAACTCCTGGTTCTCGGCCGCGGCAGCGTCCAGATCCATGGGAGCTTCTCCGCTTGGCCCAACACACACCATGGCTCCTGCGCTGACTCTGACAACACACATCGGTAAAGCGCCAGACAGTTTATATTAAACGAAAGTAGATGGGGGTAAAATATCCCGCATGGACTTGACTAGGGAAAATAAAACACTGCAAAAATCTTACCAAGTACTTTTATTTATTTTATTTTTCTAAAGCAAATGTCCTAGTACATTTGAAATAAGACAAAACTAACTTATAAGTAACTGTTCTGGGTGATAGAGAAGCTTGTTTTAAGTAAATAATCCCTTAATATTGACCAAAAAAGCAAAAAAATTTCTTTAGGAAGTTATGTCATTTACAACAAGGCACTTCCCCCTTTTTATAAGTGAAATAATATGCCAAACTTCTCCTCCAATATCAAGGAGTTATTTATTTAAAACAAACTGAAAAGCTTATTTGTGAGTTAAGTTTTGTCTTATTCCAAGTCTCCAAAACTAGACCAAATTGTGTGTTTTTACAGTGTGATTCAGCCACGTTGTGCCCTTGTTGCTCTTTACCCGACTCCAGCGATGCGTGACCTCCGTGCCGCGGACACGTTCCTCCGTCCCACCGAGTCCACGCGCATGCTGCTGGACCCGGCTCTGGCAGACCAGCCGCCGGCGGAGGCATGGCGGACCTCCCTGCGGGTCGGGGACGGACTGGACACCCTGACCTGGTAGGTCGAGCTGCTGCTGCTGTCCTCAAAGTGACGGCGGTACGATGAAATCCTCTCCGGGCTGCGACTCATTGTGGTTTAACTGTGTAGAAATTCCTTCGTTCTCCGTCCTGTCCGGCCAGGAGTCGGATGTTTTATACCGCCTTCATTGTCGGCGATGCTCGTGGGTCGAGCAGCACCGCCCCAGCGCGATGAGATAACACCTGTGGAATCTCGAACCTCGGCACCAGGACGATGCTGAGGCGTCTGTCAGCTCAGATATCTGTCAGCAGCCTGTGAGGAGCTGAGCTGAGCTGGGAAAGCGGTTCGTAATGTCAAATGTTTCCTCGTGATTATGTATCAGGCTGGTTTTTATTAGGAACGTCCGTAATCTGTGGGTTGCACTGCGCGCGCTGTATCGGCAGGATGACACATGGGGATCCAGTGAGAGAGGACGAAGTTAGGCGGTACACTAGCGCTGGACGATATGGCTGAAAAAGTATCACGATATACGTTTTATACCGGCGGTCATATCAATCTTTTTTTTTTCGGTTTGGTTAAATATCTGAAATACAAGTGTGGCGTCACTTTTTGTGTTTTGTCCACAGCTTTCGCTCCTGCTGTTAATTGTAACAGTTATGAGATGGCGAAACCTTTAACTGCTGCTGCAGGTTGTTACTAGGTAAACCAAAGAGTGAATGAGTTAAGTTGATGCCACCAACCTTGCTTGGTTGGTGGCAAGGTTGGCTGCAATTAAAGCAGGGGTGTCCAAAGTGGGGCCCAGGGGCCATTTGTGGCCCTTGGACTGATTTTGTGTGGCACTCAACTGCGATTAAAAACTGCTACAAATGTGTCCCATAAATGCAGATGGACACTTTTCACTTATAATCGGTGTAAAAATTGTTGCCAACATAAATTTCTTACACAGGAAAATAAAAAAAGCCAACTTTGCTGCATCCAAATCAGCTTTTATTCTTGCTTAAACTTGGCTACATAGAGCAAACATTTTTGAAACAACGTGACTCAAATCCTCTTACTACTGAAAATAAATGTATTCAACAGTTGAATAAATGTATTCAACAAAGAAACTGAAAACTAGACTTCTTTCTTTTAAAGAAAGAAAGATGCAATATCTGCTGTGGCGAGAAAAATTGAGTCAGCTAAAACAAAGCACTTGGAAATTTTGTAGAAAAAGTCTTTTAGATTAATATCAGACATTTTCTACAAAAAAATTTGAAGAATTCTGAATTTCAAATGTTGAAAAATATATATAAATTTTTTTTTTAAGAAGGTTTACAAATTTTCTAGAGAATTTCTGAGATTTTTGGGGAAATTTTCCCAAAAGTTTTGACATTTGTGGGAAAATTTACTCCTTCTTTCTAAAAGCCCTAATACACCTTGGTAAAAAAAAAAAAACATTTTGTTTTTTGGCCCACGACTAGTTTTGGGTCGACAATTTTTTCCGACATGACAAAAAGTTTGGATACTCCTGAACTAAAGACTTTCCTCTGCCAACATCCCCCAGAATGCTGTGCGGTTCCAGATCAGAGTTCAGTGAACTTATTGAACATTCTATCAGACGTATTATCTATTGATATTGATTACGTGTCTGTCACGATACATTATTGTTATTGATTTATTGTCCAGCCCTACAGTAGGTGCAGCTCTGATGTAAAAAAAAAATTATAATTAACAGGTACAATCCACGTTTTGTAAACAGTAAGCGGGCGGCCATTCCTTCGCCTTGACCTCACGTCTTACAGCAGCGTGGAACATTGGAAGAGAGATGGAATCTTTCAGCCATGTGTACAATCATCATTCTACTCACCAGCTCCTTTCCAGCTTGCAGTCATGTAATGTTGCACATCACTATGATATTTTCTAATGTAGTTATTAAATATTTCAAGCTTCTAATTTAGTGAAGAACCCAAAATGTGCTCTATTGGTCGACTACAGACGTAAAGTAGCTTCATGCGTCCCGGTGATGTTATTGTGTAAAGCTGCTTGTCCACTTACCACACTTTTTCCTTCCTCTTAACTTTCCATGATTATGGTTGGACATAGCACTTTGCGTACAGCTGGCTTCTTCAGCAATAATCCTTTATGAACAAAATCAGTGACCGAAAATAAGTGGTCTGCCACGTGACTATGTAAGCTGTCAAATATCACTTTTGCATTAAGATTTTTGGTTTTAGTCAGAATCATCAAAATGACCAGAAACTAACATGCAGAATACAACACTATCTGGGCAATCAATACAAGTCTCAATATGAAAATTGAAAAACTGAAAATGCTCTCCTTGTGTTCGAAACATTAAAATCACAATAAATTGACAATTTTATGACACTAAAGGTCAATATTCTTTGTTGCCAATCACACGGAAAGATAACATTAAGACATTAGCTAGTTTATAAGAAAAACAGGACAAAATCAAATCAAGATAAGCCAATAAATGAAGAAAGATTATGGTAGACAGGCTACATCTTATTCAGAGACTTTACAGACTTATTATGGGCTAACCCTAAAGTTGTCTTTCTTTTAACTTCCTTTTTCGACATTTGTGCCCAAAATTATGAATGATTTTGTGAATTCTATTATTACTAAAGTCCAAATAAAATAACTTTCATATTCTCTACAAAGCAAATATGACAAAAAATCTCATACAAAATACCAAGTGATTTCTTTTTACTTTGTGAGCTTGTGAATTAAAGCAGTTTAATAACCACGTTCCGTACCTGTGGCGTTCAACGTGGTCAGGAATAGTATCGGTGCAACAGAGCCAGATTATTTGCTCATATATCTGGGAAGTCATGCTGAGTTCATTTTCATTTCACTGCCAATGACTCAAGAGTCAACAAGCTGCCTCTAAGATTTGAAACAAACAGAAACAATGACCAGGATAAACTGGACTGAGATCACCGTTTGAGCTGTTCTAGGGATCTTAAACTCTAGAGTGAACGACAGAACGACATCCTGAGTGTTTTGTTTCAGAGACAGACAAGTCAGCCGAAGACAAACCTGTTTGTCGTGGCGGTTGATGGGGGAACCTGTTGACGATTCCTATAGGGTCAGTGGCAAATTCATCCCCACACACACAGCGGCTATTAGATATGAACCTTCAACACAGTAGATCATCGTGGCAACAGCGGCTGTCACCCCACAGCCTCTCCACGTCTATTTATATCTGACTCTGGACACTAAATGTCCTCTCAGGTCAGCTCCACTGGACACGTCCAACAATGTCCCACAACAGACAGTGGGGAAAAAAAAGAAAGGACTAAACGTTTTTTGTCATTGTTAAGATATGTATTTTATTAAATCGTTGGCTTTGGTAGAAGATACAGAGATTGTTTACATGTTAGATATTTAACAGCCAAAATTTTATGTTTTTTTTTTACGCATCTTCTGAATATCGGAAGATAAATATTCATCTGGAGTAAGTAAGATAGCGTATTAGGGTCGCGTTAAATACACTTGCGAGAAAAATATATATATTTTTTATTAATCTCAGAAATTTTTAGAAAAGATTTTATTGCAAATTTTCGACATTGGGAGCACAGAAATTTCCCGTTTTTTTTCCAAGAAAATTTCTGAGAATAATAAAGAAAATTCTTGGCTTTTTCTTGAAAAAAGTCAGGTCAGAAGTCAGAACTTTACCAATTTGCTTTCTTGAAAATATCTAAGATTAATCTAAACATTTCTGACTTTTTTTTCTCACAAATGTACTCTTTTTTTTTTTTTTTCTCCAGTGGCCCTGACGCATCGTCGTAAATAACCGTCTCTTCTAGAAATAAAACAAAGGTAAAAAACCGGTATTCGGAATGCTGCTTGGAGACATTTCCCAGTTTTATTTTTGGCATTTGAACCGACTTTTAAACTAACTCTAACAAATAGGAAGCATGGCGAGTTCCAACATTAATGCTAATTCTGTCAAGATGACTTTGTGAATTTTGGCGCCTTCATGTCATAAAGGCGACTCCATCCTGCCTGTTCAGACAGTTCAACTGGATCAGTTCAACCTGAGTATGAAGTTGTCTAAAGTTTAAAAAATTAGTGTGCATTCAGTTACTAAGTGAACAACAACAAAAAACAAAAAAAATAAATAAACTGATGAGTCAAATGTTAAAATCAAGGCACAATGTGGCAAATCAAGCAGAAACTACAGCAATTAAATATAAATACATGGGAAAATCACTGCATATTACAAAGCATTGTTAGATTTTTTCTTTTAGCCTGTAAGGAAATTCTAAAAGAAAAAACAAAAGTTTCCAATTTCAGTTTCCAGAATTATCTAGACTTGAAAAATGATTGAATAAATTCCAAAAATAGATCATTTCATGCAGTCATTCACTAATAAGAACATATGACAACAAATCAAACACTTTCTTTCAACCATGTAAAGAGTTACATGGATGAATCTTCTTAGTGAAATTGTCAAGTGCAAAAAACTTGACAATTTCAAGTTTTTTGAACAAGTGACTTCAAGTAGAATTACAATGGATCCAAAACGTTCAGCAGCAGACATGTTTATTGAGCCCTCAGGTTTTTACTCTTTGGATTCACAGCTGGGTAAAATTTAAGCTCTGACACACACACCCAAACACGCAGACACACACACACACACATTTTCAAGTTAAGTTGAAATATTAATTACATTCTTCGGTATGTGACTCTCCAAAATGAGGTGAAATGAGGCATAACTAGAGGGAGAATAAAATATCACATAGTTTATGAATGTTTTTTTTTTCTTTCTTTTTTGCAAATAAAAATTTGAAAAGTGTGGCATGCACACTTAATTCAGCCTGATTAACTCTTAATACCTAAAAATAGAATTCCAGTGCAATTAACTCTTAAAGCCCTTTTGTCATATTATTGTATAGCAGTAAACAAAACGCCACCTGCTTGGTCAACTTGGAAGAACTCAGACAGAAGTTTGGAGGAATTGGGTTGTAATCCCTTCAGCGGAGCTCCGGAGGCTAACAGAACCGATACCGAGGTGACAGAAAGCGGAGGAACTAGGTCACCAGTTTGTCTCGGCGGTGATTGCACTCGTCATAACTTCCTGTTTCCAAAATCTGTGGATCACTTCAGCTGTTCCTGTTCCGCCCAGTCTTGCCATCCACCGGGATAATGCTGAACACTGCAATGAAAGGAGAAAAAACCCCCAAAACCCTCAAGTCTTTCTAAATGTTCACTACTGATTAAAATATGTTTCAGTTCAGTAACAAAAAAAAATAAATTCTCAAGACGTCTCCTTTTTGAAGGGCAATTAAAGGCAATTACTTCGGTGTCCATTTTATTTGGAGTTTTATTTATTTAGTTCGGATATTTAAAATGTCTTCCAGTTCCAGTGTCGAAAGTTTGTAAGAAATTAAAGTGTGTTGATCTTTGAGAGGGTGTATTTGCATTATGTTTACCATAACCATTGGATTACTTGAAAATGGACAACATCATCATTTATCGCAATAATTTCTGGGACAATTTATCGACCAGCAAAATTTGTTATTGTCGATCCACACATCCAATTTACTTTAACGGCATTTTTTCTAGTATTTCTCATAGTGAGAAGAGCAAAATAAAAATGGCGGCTTTGTTGCATATTTATAATTCTGATATGAGAATTAGATGAAAATCCTGTGACACTTTGATCAAGGTAATTTTTTATTCCTTTATTTCCAGTGTGAAATTATTCTACAATAAAATAAACTTAAGGTTTCTTCCTGTTACTAAGTGTTGTGGCTCCATTTTTTTTGCTCTACTTTTTGGCTTGACGTGTAACCTACGTGTGGCATCTTTCCAAAGAACACCACATAATAAAGCTCTGTGTGTAACTGCAATAAAACAGTCTCACATGACACTGCAAAAAAGGATTAACATCAGGGAGATCTGGACACCGCATTTTCAGATTTTTATTTCTAAACCAAATTTTAAATCATGTTTTCTTTAAAAATACAACTTCCCCCCCCCTCCAAGTTTGTAGTTGTAACATAGGTTAAAAAAAGTTGAATGAGAATGAATTTTTTTTTTTTTTTTTTGCATTGCACTTTAAATTTGGAGGTTTCAAACCAATCACTTACTCTGTGAATCCCAGCGAAGCGGCTGTGTTGAGGGCAGTCTTGCTTCTGACCCCGGCCAGACACATGAACACAATGTGGTCAGTCTTGCTGGGCATTTCACCGTCATACTTTTCTATGAACTCCTCCGGAGCAAGCTGGAGGGCAGTGTTCACCTGTCCCACTGGGCAGTGAAGGCAGCACAAAGAGGTCAAGAGAAAAAAAAACTCGCCATTAGATAAAAAAAAAAAATCACACAATTGTGACGGTAGCTGCTTTTAAGAACATTCATTTAAAGTATTTTCAGACTTTAAACCATGGATATCATATAATGACGATTCAATTAGCTTTTTTCAACTAACGTGGGACGTTCACGGATCCGGGGATGAAGCCGTACTCTCGGAGCTCCCAGGGTTCCCGGACATCCACAACTACAATTCTGCCGTCGGCCAGGAGCTGTTTCAGCTGCGCATAACTCACATCCGTGTTCCGTCCTTCAGAGCTAAATGCGCGGAGCTGGAACTCTGTTTCTGAAAGCCAAACAAACACGGGGGGGATATAAGGGTTGTACAAGGGCCTCGTTACAAAACAAGGAGTCGTTTAATGTTAAACTCACTTTTGCAGCCTCGGTAAGGGTCAACAAAGCAGGACACAGATATCCGTCCCACAGGTGAAGAAGACCCACGAGGAACGGGAAGCCTCGAGAGAACACCGGTTAACCTCCAGCATCTTCTAAGCGCCATAATACCCGGTGAACAGAAAACCACGTTACCACGCAGTAACACCAGAATGATTCTTCTGCGCTTGCGCAGCAGTGCAGATCATTTAAAGGACAAACTTACGTAAATAATATCACCTATGACCATTTAGTAATTCATTTATTTATTTATCTATAAGCACACATTTAGGACAAACCCCCATTGAACGTTTTAGAAATAACATTTTTAACGCTGGTGAATTCTAAAAGAAACGTTTTCCACTTTATGTGAACGCAGCATTTGATCAAGCTGCGCTGCCGTAGTTGCGTCACATGTTGACTTCTGCGGCTAAAGTTGGAGCTACCGATAGCTTAGCAACATCTTCTGGTGAAAGTGAAACAGACAGAGGGGAAAAACACAGAGTCTGCGGCTTGTTCGCTCGTCGCTAGCGTAAACATTCGGGATGTCGTAAAGTAAAAGTATTGTTCTGTGTGAAAGTTACGTGTTAGTTGCGACATGCTAACGCAGCTAGCTGGTTAGCTCGCCAGGAAGAGTTGAGACATTACTGTTGGCTTCAGCCAACACAGACAGCAAAGGAGCGAGGTGAGAGAGGTAAGTTTAAACTGCTTTCTTCGCGTCTGGTCATGAAAGGAGGGGTTGTGTTTGAGGTGTAGGTTGTACATGTTAACGGTGGGAAGTTTTTAATGCATAAATCCGGACTGTTCACACTGTGTAGGCCTCTTATCTGTGTTCTTGCCCATTGTAGAGTAGGTATTAACTCTCTTTGTTCACCCATCCCTTTTTTACACTAATGCATTCATTTCTTGCTCAGATAGGATGATTAGATTTGACATAAATGTGTAACAACTTTAAATATCACGAGCGAGTATTGGATAAATCCTTTAAGGAAAGATCTCTTGGATTCCTGTGGCAACGTGAGAGTATGGTTGAAGTACTTGCTTTTAGCAGAAAAAGCAGTGAAGGTTTTTGCTGTATTAAATCATTCATCTGAAATAACACCACATGAAGCTGTCTCAACAAGTTTTACACAACCTTCCCCTTGATCCCAGGGTTTGGGAGAGCCTGGAATAATTTGATCGGCATACAAAAACATATTATGGAAAGTACTTATATATTCAGAGTATTTCATCCTGATTCCATTGTCAAAAAGTTTTATCTGTATTTCTACCTATCTGTCTATCCATCCACCAATCTCACCAACAGTATCAAATTATCCATGACTTGTTTAGCTGTCTGTCATCCATCCATCAGTCTCTCCAATCAGTTTGCCCAACATCCATATCTGTCTGTTAATCGTTCATTCATTTCTTCATCCATTTCTTGAGAGACTGTTTTTGTTTCATATCCTACATTTTAAACCTTATTACTGTTAAAAAAAATAATTCAAAGACAAGCAGCATTTTTATGCTTTCACATTTAAAGCATTACAGAAATCTAAATGTGGGAAAATTTAAAATTTCATAATGGAAACTTGTTTAACTTCCCACAACTTCATGATCAACAAGGATGTCTTCATCCCAAGTTTGGCATTTGTTCAACTTTGTGTTGAATAAAGAACGTGTTTTTATTAATTTTGTCTCGGTATCAGATAATAATTTTGCTCCCACGCTCCAGGTTTTTCTTTGGCCTGTTTTTGGAGGCAGAGAAAGTGTGAGCTCAGACTAAATTATCTTCATTTGATCCATAAACTGTTGAAACAGCCTCATGCAGGAATCATAGTCAGGAGGATAACTTGTCAAAGCAACAATTCTCTGTTTTTCAAATAAGAAAATGGGTTATGTCTCACTTTCATAATTTTCTCTCCCCAATGTCTCATCGATGTGTTATCAGGTTTGTCTATGAACCATTGATTCTGTTCATAGTGGAGCATGTTGACAAATAACAAATGAAAGAACACACATCCAGACAATTGTCCAATATTCACAAATTTTTAGACAGTTCACAAGAAATAGATGTCCCAGTAAATTCATCCCAAATTCCAGAGAAGTGACAAAAACCCAGAGCTCCGTCTCTGACTTTAAGGTCTTCAATGAATGTGTTAAATATTAAAGTTTTGTTGAGAGATTTTTGCTCGTTTTAGCAACCCCCCCCAACAAACAAACAAACAAACAAACAAAAAAAACGTACCTGAGCTCATTTTCTATCCACACTTTCAGAGCTCCAGATGCGGCTAAAGGATCCCCTTTCTTTGAAAGCCGCCGACATGACAAAGCGGACTAATAAACCACGGAAACCTCGAGACGAGGAGTCATCAGATGAAGTCAGTGGTAAGTCTAAAGCACTCAGCTTAAAAGCCTTGGTGTGCCATTAATGATCAGGTTTGGTTCTAAACACTCAAGGTTCACGTTAAGTAGAAGGAAGTACTGCCCTGTTCAACCAGGGCAAGCATTTAGTTGGTCTACAATATGCTAACAAAATATTAACGTTTTCTGAACAGACAGTAAAGCAGACAGAAATCTGAAATGTTAGTTTTCTTTTGCTGTTGCTCAACTTTTGAAACTGCTATTGCTTCCTATGTTTTATTTGGAGCTAAAACGATTCATTGGATCAACAGTGATTAATCGATTATTATTAAGTGGCAGTGAAATAACCACCGACTAATTTAGTAATTGATTAATTGTTAACTAAAAACGGCAAGTCACAGCAGTAATTGAGCCAAAACACTACAAAACTGTACAAAAGAAAATACATTTTGAATTTAATGTAAAAAATGTCTTATTTGTTTATAACTATATTTTACTAAGTGGCAAATTTTAGTTATATAAATCATTCAATAATGATTAGAATAATTGATTTACTAAAACAGTTGTTAGTTGCAGCCCTAATTTTATCTAATTTTATTTTAGTTCTGATAGATTAAAGATTTTTTTCCCAACTCCATAATGTGAATAAACATAACTTTAATTTGCATTTAGACTTACATTCACAGCTAGTTTTAGAGTTTTCTTTTTTGGGGACTTATTTTGAAACCAAAATTGATTTTGACTTAAACCTTGACTCTAGTAAATGTGTTTATAACAGTTTTTAAAGGCCAGGATTCACAATATCACTCCCATTTTGTTACTATTCTAAAATGTTGTTTTTCAGTTTCAGGCGGTTATTTGCTAAAACCATTCGTTGAGTAGTATTTCAAGCTTTTAAGAGCACTCTGATCTGTTGTCTCTGTAAATTTGATCTCTTTTTTTGAAACCAAAGACCCTGAATAAGTGGTCCCCCTTTAAAAGACCACATGTAGAAAACCTTTCATCGATTGAATGTTGTTTTTCGGCCAGGGTTGACATGCCAACATGTCAACAAAGCAGTGGACCTGAGCTCGGTGAAGAAGTTGGTCCTGTCGAGCGTGTGGTCGGTCTGCTCTGAGTGTCTGAGGGAGAGGACGATGATCGACAGCGAGCCGGCAGCGTCCCACGACATCCTGGTCTGCCTCAAATGTGGTTTTCAGGTCAGATTTACATAAAACACTTTAAGAACATGATCAAATTCAGCTCAATTTTGTCTTGCAGTATGTTGAAGTTGGTTGTTTGAGAGAAAAAAAATGCATTTTTATTAAATGCGATTTTAATAAACGCATTTATTAAATGCTTCGACTAAGTTAATGCAGCAATCGATTAATCTATTGATTTTTGTGACCATTAATCAAATTAATCTGATTTAAAAAATTGCACATTCAGCAGATTTTTTATATTACCACTTATACAATATTAGAAATATATTAAAATATACAACTAAACAAATAATTCAAGTCCTTTTTAAAATAAGACAATAAAAATGTTCTTGCCTAAAATGCAATAGAGTGGATATATTTTTTTGTACAGCTTTGACTTGATTACATTCAGTAAGATTTTTAATATGTATACTCCGTTAATGATTATTTTATTGTTAATTTAGTAGACAATTATTTCATTAATCGAGTAATCATGATTAATTGTGATTAATCAATTAATCAGTTCAGCCCTAATTTGAATAGCCTCTTGTATCAAACTAACTACACTTAATTGTGATCAAATTTGCAATAAAGGAAGAAATGCAATTAGTTTTTGTTTTTTTTGTCTTCCTTTGCTTACTGAAAAAAAAATCAGGCTGGCGTGTACAGATTGTGTTTTTCTGTTTCTAAACTTAAGAAAATGAACAAGAAGTATCACATTGAAGGAAAAGCATTTGAAGTAAAAAATTTATATGATTTCACTCGAAGAAGAAAACATATTTGCAAGACCCCAGCGAACATGTAGAAGAAGCTGCTCTGGTCAGATGCCACCAACATGAAACTTTTACTCTTATTTTCAAAGCTGAGCATGTGCCTGAAAACTAACACTGCACAGCACCCCTATGCAGGAATGCGCATATAAACGCATGGTCTGTTTTTAAGCTTTTTATTTGTTTATAATAATAATAATAATAATAATAATAAAAACCTCTTTCTTCCATTTCCCAAATCTGCATTACATTTTTGTCGGCCTTTCATGTTAAATTCTTTTAAAATCCATAGTAGTTTGAGGTTGTAATGTGACAAAATGCAAAAACAAGTAAAACATTTTTTCAGTCAGTAGAATGATATTTTAAACATAAGCTGTCTGAATGAACTGTCTTACAGGGCTGTAACCAATCAGGAATCCAGCATGCCGTCAAGCATCACCAGACTTTTCATCCAGAGTCGCACTGTATCACCATCAGCCTGAACACGTGGAAGGCCTGGTGAGAATCCCTGCAGGTTAAAAAATGTAAAGCTGCACAACCAAAGGGCTGATTTATGACATTGTGTTTAACTTGTGTAGAAACTAAACAAATTGGGCCTTTTTTTAGTCAAAATTCCCATTGACAGCTTTAACCAAACAACTTCGTTCCACTCATACCAAATTGGTTTTGTTAAAATGATCAGTGCATCTGTTTTTGTCTGCTCAGCTGTGTATTTTTTGTCATATTCTTAATGAAATATATTTTTAAATTTTCAACAGGTGCTTTGAATGTAACGAAGAGCTCTCTACGCACTGCAACAAGAAGGCTTTGGCTCAGACTCTCGACTTTTTGCAGAAACATTCCATCAAGGCGACATCAGGTAATACGGTGCCATACAATTTTATTCATGAAGCACTTTAAAACCAAAGCAAATAAAACAGACGCGTCTGTAAGCTGGAACTTCCCCGAAGTTTACTGATGCAGCTGTTTTTCATTTGATGGTCACCATAACGCTGTATACCTGCATGATTGTTTTAAAATGTTATGTTATTTAGTTTTATCAACTTCAATAGGAAGGAAAAACCAGTTTTAAACCAATTGTTGCAGTAGTTGGCTTGCCGTACAGCGGCTCCCTCTTGTGGCAGGAGCTTTCTCTTCCTCTTCTCAATCACAAAATAAGATAAACTGAGGTAAAAACCCGTTCATATTTCATTCTTCATTCTGAAGAATGATTTTCTGTATGTTAAAGGGAACAGAAGATACTGACATAGACTGGTAGATGCATTAAACATTTGGGCTAAGCTGTCCTTTTCACCTCATTCAGACCACCTGAGTCCTCCTCGCTCAGTCAGCCATATAACTCCTGATAATCTCATGTATTCACACACACACACCTTCTGTTGCTGGCTCCTGGTGCCCCCCACTGCGTTGTGTTGGCATGCAGGAAGCTCTACTAACAGATTGAATCTGATCAGGGTGGCGGGCAGCATCAGCACTTTTTGGTCTAAGCTTAGCCCGCTGCCCGGTGCCATGTCGCCAGCGGTCAAGCGGCCAGTTGCCCAGGCCCAGCAAAGCTGGTCCCTCATGTCTACCATTGCAGGATTTATCTGCCCTCTTCTTACTCCTCATCCTACTCACCCACCCCCCACCTTGCGCATCGCATGGCTGCACATATTAAAGGAATTAAGCGCTCGAGCGACGCTTCCCGCCTGCGTTCCCTGAAGAACGCGAGCAGCTGCATAGGGGTCCAGCTCCCGCGCCGTCATCCTTTGTCTCTCCGTCGCTATCTGTAGCCATCCTTCCCGCGGAGCCGCTGTGCGTCTCACCACCTCTGGGCCTGTGCGCCGCACTAGTGGGAGCCAGGGTCCTCAACAAGTCAGAGCGACTGGATTTTAACAGCTGGAGCACTCCAACTCTCCGCGGAGACGTGCTGACGCACAGAAAGGGCTGACAGACGATGTTGAACCACGAAAATATCAACTACCACATGAAAATATCGACTTTACAAATGTGCTGCGAGCCCTGCTGAAAAAAATTAGTTGCGCTCTTATTAGAGATTTATTCTTTTATGCATGTCTGTATTTTAAAATGCTGAGTTTTTTTTTTTTTTTTCATGGAGGAAAAATAAATCCTCTCTAAACCTTTATATTTACCGTTATGTCCTTGTTTGCAGCACTTTTGCGCTCTTCTTGTAATAAAAATAAAGTTTATTGCCACAAAACGTATGTGTATAATAGTGTATATTTTATATTTTAGAACAAATAAAAATGTCAAACTTTTTATTTATCCAGCAAAAACACCAAATCTTGCCAAGTATTTTTAGTTTAGTTTCTAGTGCAAATGTATTAATACACTTGAAATAAGACAAAACTAACTTACAAGATACAGGAGGCTGTATATTGCTGAAAAGTTCCATCAAAGTACAAGTTTGATGACAAACTTATACTTTGTCATCAATAATTACTTAATATTGATGACAAAGCACAAGTTCCACTACCAAATGATTTCCCTTATAACATGAGGAAAATATCTTATTATAAGTGAAATAATCTGACAGTGGAAGTAGTATTTTTTTGTAAATCGATTTTACGGAATTATTAAGACTGAAATATGAATACTGTTTTTTTTTTGTTTGTTTTTTTTTTTACTTTTTGTGTTGTCGGGACATAAAAAGCGGACTAGCTGAAGAGAAATATCCTTGTTGATGTTTGAGCGCAACAAAAACACTTCTGGCTAATCACACAGCACTTCACAAACCTCTGGCACGGAGGGGAGGCGTGCCAGCCTGGCTAGAGGCGCCGTGCCAGAGTTCACATCAACCGAACTGAGATGTAGGTTTTAAGGTGGACCAGAGTTTGCATTTTTGGTTCACATCCGAGTTGGATATCGCATTCGCACCTCACAAACAAACTGGGCTTTTTAGACAAACAAACTACAGTTCGATTAAAGCGGACTAACCGGGTCTGGTGTGAACGCACCTTCAGTCTTTTTTAGATGCATGGTTCCTGCTCATTTGCCTACCTCTACATTTTGTTTCTTGCAGCAATGCGTAGCGTCAGCGTCTACCAAAATGACACTTTTTGTAGACCGCTTGATTCGCTCCAAAGAAGTGGAGGGAAACGTGTTTGTTTAGCTTTATTTGCAACATTTTAAAAGTTCGCTCAAATTTTGCATGGCAGTTAGATGGAAACATAGTTCTTGTTTTCTGAAAGCATTACTGTATAATCTGATGAAACATAGTGGAGCTGCAACACACCACTTATTACTAATCCATGATGACACCTGACACAACTACCTTAAATTCAGAAGAATTGAGGGAAATGCATTCATAAAAATCCAGTGTTGGGGTCTTTCCTCATAAACCAGAACAAATCCGTTCTCTAGTGGAGCCATATTGTGTGGCACCAGGTTTGCTGTTGACCCCCCGAAGTGGAAAGTGACCTCCTACACCTTTCTTCTACATCTTCCTCTTTTAATTGACCTTTCACCTTTTCCCTGCCTCCCAGTTCTCCCACACCGGTCTGGAGCTGGGTATAGAGGCGGCTCCCTCATTGTCGCAGCAAAGTAGATATTTGTTGCCTGGTAAGCAGCTTGTGAAATTGCATTTGATTGTGAAGGCCAGGTTTTTCTTAAGAAGCCACTGTTACGTTCTGCTTTTTAAAACATTTTTTCCCTATAGACCTCAAGCACAAAAGGAGCCACAGCGCCGATTTTTTCCCCTCCTTTTTCTTTTTTTTTTTTTCAGAATCTATAATAATTTTGTACAACAGCTCTGGGAAGAAAGAAAGTCGATTAACTGTGCTCTCTCACCATCAAGGCCTTCAGCTCAAGTACCAGAGTCCCAGTAGAAATCGAATTGACCTCAGGGACCCGAGCTCCGGCGTTGTAACACAGCTGGGGAGGCTTTGTTGAGTAAATTAAAATGTCGGTGCTGGAAGGACCGCGCTGCTTGTTTCGCATTGAAATCCCACAATCCCGCTTCTGTTTTCAAGCCGTTACCTTTCTTCCTCAGATTGTGCTGCATTGATATGCGCGCTATTATGCTCTTTGTTTGTTCTTATGTTTTCTGCTTTTACATCATCCTGCAAAACTGGCAGCATAATCAGATTATGAGGTGGTTTTGACGTTTGACCGCCAACGTTTGGGTGTGGAAAAAGTCTCAAAATGAGTTTTTGGAATGAAAGCTTTATTGTTTCTTCTGAAATTAAAGCTAAAGCTAATCAGAAGTGGGCTTATTGTGCGAGAACTGAGTACGTCTTTTTCCAGTGTACACTGGCATATTTTATCACGTTTCCTCTCCTCAGTTAGATCATTTTAGAAACTAGAATTTCCACACAAGTAGACATTCTGTAATTGATGGGTACAGCGAGATCCTGCTGTAATTGCACGTCAGTGTTCACCAGGTGTTAAAACGGAGCCCCGTGGACCACTTGTAGCCTTCAGAGTGTTTTAGAGTGGCCCAGAGCTGCGTTTACGCAGACTGCTGGCACCGTTTACTCAAAATCAAACCCGGTCTCACACATTCTTTAAACATTGTTGGTGAGAATAAACCAAAACTGATTTCAGAGCAAGAACATTGAAAACAAAAGTTGCAGAAATCAAAACAAGGAATAATCTTTATGTTTCAGATCTATTACACATTGATCCCCACGGGCGTCACTATATTTTAAGAACAATTGCACACCTTTGCCCCAAGGTGTGCAGGCAAGTATAACATTTCTGAAACGGCAACAAAAACAGAAAACTAGCTTTTCCACTTTTAAAATGGTGTTCAGGGGAATAGAAACCTCTTCTACGACAAAAAATGACTGGTAATGGTTAATCAATGAATTAAAAGCATTTTCTGGCAAATGTTGCCAGGTTAATTATCATTTTCTGTGGCTCTACATTTACGATTGTTAGTTTTTAAAGCGGTCAGTCAAAATGACGGACAATACTAAAGTATAGCATGACTTTGGTTTAAAAAAATTTTTTTTAGGCTAAACACTGACAAAATTTAGAATATAATTCACTCATCTGTAGTCATTTTAATTCTTGTTTAATTTCAGTTGATTTTATTTACTCTAAATTTAATTGACTAAAATATGAAGTCATAACTTGTTTCATGTTATTTAAGGAACCTGAAGCCTCCCGCGCTTTCCTGTCTTCCTGATGTCAACATTTATGCGAGTGCGTCTTACACCTCCAACCTGGACACCACACCATGCGTCTCATTGGTTATTTTTAAAGCTTGTGCTGCTTTTCTTCATTTTCTTTTTGATCTTCACTCACTTTAATAAAATTTAGCAACAATAATGTAAATGATTTTTTTTGTCATAGTTGTTTAATTTTGAGTTTTGATGCAGTTCTTCTCTTTGTTTTATTTAGGGCAACAAAAAAGGTCAAATAAATTAGGATAATGCTCTATGGAGTGTGTTTTGGCTAAAACGTTGACTTTCGTTTTGGGTAAGCCGCGGTTGAGTTCTGGCACCGTGACAACCGCTAAAGGCAAAGCATTTACACACGTCTTCTTACCTGTTTTTATTTGTTTTGCAAACGGCCGTCTGTAGGAACTGTCACTTCAGCTTTGCCAAGTCAGGGGGTAGATGCTCGTCCCCTGGTGGTGCTTTCATGAAAGTAATCAAGAGTGAATCTCCATTTATTACCACCATTGCACATAAAAGTAGGGCAGATAGTTGGTAGCGCAATCTGTTTGCTTGTGTGTGTGTGTGTGTCTTTAAGTAGCATGTCAGTGGGCTCTCTTGGCCTCAGATGGCAAGAAAGCAAGCTTTTTATGCCCTGCAGTCACAACAAATTAGCGGATGAATAAGACATTTGGTGTTGCCTGGGCTTCCTCTTGACTGCCTGCTCTGCATGAAGTGAGCTGGCCTTGGCCCTCCACGCTGTTGCGCTGAAAGTGAGCATGGATGCACGGATGAAGCCAACTGGCCGTGCGATCCGGCTGCTCCTCTATTCAGCTGTGAAGAATGTGAAAAAAGAAAAAGGCTGTGAAGAGTCTGTTGGAAAATATTTCTTTGATGAGACTTGTTGTTTTAGATCAATATAGTTTTTGACCTCCAGCGGCAGATGGGTGATTGTGGCGAGCTTGGTGCTAAAAGCAGTAGATGTTGGTAAATGGCCCCCTTGTATTTCATTTGTTGTTTCATGATAGCAAAGTTTAGCATATATGTGGGTGTAAGTGTAAGAACAGCAAGTAAGTTGTATTGTTTTTTGAATAATTATAATGATTGCCCTTGTCCAACCCAGCAACTGGATGTGCACATGCGGATAAACGACACAACACGAGAAAGTTTCTGTCGTCGCCATCGTGTGCTGGATTTCCCGATGGTTGGCGGAAACTTTCTCCTGTTGATGTTGTTCAACATTCGCCCTTTGTGAAGCCCATTAGGAGTACAGCCAATTATCCCCAAGAAGAATTATCCTAACATATCTCTGTAGACTCAGTGCAATCAGCTTGACTTTGGTATATAAACTTCTAAATGTGAACTGGAACTGTTGGTGCCTAGAGAAAATATTCAATGTAATTGACCCTATGAGAATTATAGGGTCAATTATAACCCTATAATTGACCCTATAATTATAGGGTCAATTATAGGGTCAACAGGAGGATCCTGTTGATCCTCCTGCTGATGATCAACAGGAGGATCATCAGCATTGTTTCCACGGACTCTTGCTCTATCCCCTGTGAAGGAAAGCCAAGTCACTGGTTCCTATGTCCATCTCTGGGCTGACATTGCAGGAGGTGTTGGTGTGCATGCATGCCTGTGGTCGAGCTCGGGCACCTCGGTGCTTTCCTCCTCCCCCGGGGGAAAGGCTCCACAGTGTCACTGCTGCCCACACTCGGTGGCTGAGCAAGGAGGGCCAGGTGGTGGTGCTGAGCGCAGCACACTCAAGCGTGGACGCGGCGCATGCTGACATTTGCCTTCACCGACCGCTGCAGGGACAGGAAAGATCTGCTTTTCCATATGCTTGTGCTCGTTCCAACCCTCCCCTCTACCCCCCGCAGTCTCAACCAGATGGCTCCCTGAACATTGTTTACCTTGGGTGATGGTCCCAGATGCAGAGCGTGTCCATCGGCATCTTCTTTCCGCCTGCTTGGCTTCCTCATTCCTCTGCACCCTCTTTTACTTCCAAGTGCCGGTTGTAGCTTTTTTAAGTCTTGCCGATTCCACTATCCGTCTCACAAACTCTACAACAAAATGCCGCTTGGACACTCATGCTTACTCTGGTAATTTTCTTTGTTTGGTTTTTGTTTTTTAATCACTTGTTGACTCGTGCGTGAGCAGATCGTTTCACACCAACCTCAAACCTACAGTTTTTCCCTTACCTCCCCATCTCCGTTTGTTTTCTTTGGATTCGTGTGTGTTGACATCTGGGAACTCCCTTATGGCAGCCTGACGAGAATAAAAAACAGCCCTACAGATGTTGCAAGTGCAGAGGTCCAGATGCAATTAGCTCTCCTATACAGAGTGCTTCGACAACTCGGCGTCCCGACAAGCTGAACCTCACCTTTACCGTTGTTCTCCCAAAAAGTCCGGGACAAGCTCAAGGATGTGTACACCGTTTCTCATCAACACCGAACGCCAGTCAAGCAAAGTCAAAGTATTTGTTGAAAACAGGACTGTAAACTTCCCAAAGAAGTCACCCTTTTCTTTACTTTTCTCTGTAAACAGAGTGAGACATTCACGTTAAGTGTGTTTGTTAGAGCGTTAAGTCCAAGGTTTACATTCCAAAGACTTTAGAGTTGTGGCCCCCTGTGGAGAAAAGCCTTCTGGGTAGTGGCTGTCACTGTAAGTTGAATAGATCTCCAATAAAGATGTTGTGCACAAGAAGTGAATCCATGCAAAGGCAAGGCCATTTGGGCGTTGAAGTAAAGATGCAGGTTCTTACAAAAGGCTTGCGGTTCAATTGATTTTCTTTGGTTTTGGCGTGAACAGGTCGGGCTTGTGACCTGTGTTTACGAATCCTTTGTGTCTCCCGGCATTCCTTTGAGATCTCCACAGCCTGCCTTTTTGTGACTTTATTTTTTATCATAATCGTCTGTCTACAGAGTAATTTTAAGTTTTCTTTTTCAATACAAACCATTGAATACTTCAATAAAACGCTTCTGTCATTGTGAAACCAGAAGGAAGTTGTTTTTGTTTTTTTGTTAACATGAAATTCCTTCTCCAATGAAAAAGTTTTTTAACATTATGTTAGATTTGTGATTTTTTTTTCCCCCCTTATTTTTTCATGTCATTCAACAATGCGAGGATAGGATCGTGACCTTCTGTACTGCAGTAAAGATTTTTTGACCAAAAGGTTCAGAGGAAAAGTTGCATCTAACTGCTCTTCTTTTGACTCGTGGAAATGTTTGGTCTTTGTTGTTGAGACACTTGTGATTGGTTTAGACTCCAGAGGCCACTACTTACAAATAATAGGAATATTCCCCAGTTCTCTAAAATGTGGCCATGTTAAGTCACAGCATCAGGCCTAATACTTACAATCAGAATTTCTCCAGTATATGGCTAAAGTACCTGCCTGAACTGCCTGAACTGCTTGACAACTACCATGCTGTCTTAAAAAGACAGCTACCATGTCTTTTTAAGACGACAGCATGGTAGCAGCAGGGAATTTGAGTAGCGAGTTGTTTAAAATAAGGTTTCCGAATTGTGAAAAGTCTGTCATGTTTATGGATGCCGTTAATATCTATTGGTGTGTTTGTGTGTTTTTCTTTCAACTTTATGAATTTTAATATTAGTTTTTTCTCCCAAGCTCAGTCAGATGGGTAATACAGGATATGCTAGTAGCAGGTTTAAGCTCTTCCACAGATTGTCATTGGGATTTGGGTCTGGACTTGCTGTCAATACAAACACAATTTGACTTTTTTTTTTTTTTTTTAACAAAAAGGGTTTTTGTCAAATTTTAATTTTTTGTCAAAAAAAAAAAAGAAGCCAAATTTAGTTGAACGTGGTTGATTTGCAAAAGCAGTAAAGAGGGTCAACCATCCAAAAGTGTGAATACTTTTATCGGCACTGTGGCTGGAACAATGTTATGTCAGCGTCTGCTAACATGTGTTAGCACTCTGTCAGTCAGATGTTAACCTTCCTGTTCTGCGATCGGCTCATGCAGCTGCAGGATCCGCTCTGGTTCATCCCTCGCGCCGCGCACCGCTCCACACTGACCATCTGTGTCGTTGTTTCTGTCGAAGGTTAGTTTTCAGCGGTGATCAGAAGTAACAGCTGGCTATGGAAGGGGAGTTCTACTGCCCCAACCATCGCCCCGCTCCTCTTCCTCCGCACAAACCAGCAGAAACTTCAACAGCTGTCATCTGCCTTCCCCAAATGACCCAGCTCTCCTTCCAGCTGCCATCGCGGCACCCTGCTCCCAGCCCAGTTCTCATATCAAGTCTGAACCACTTTCTTTTTTGTATATATTTTTTTCAAAATTAAAGTTGGCAAGAAACTGGTTATCATTTTCTATATGTAACTTTAATCTCAAACCGCACTTTCGCATCTCTATCTCCAAATTTGTCTCAAGTTTTGTTCATGATTTAACCGTAATGGAAAGTACTGCAACTTGAAACAGAAATGCTTAATGTAGGTTGATTAGCTCCACAGTTCCAGTTATGCTTTGTGCGTAGTTGGGCAAGTGAGTATTTTGACCCCATCATCATTTCTAGGCATATTTTTAACTTCAAGCTGGATAAACTTGAATGTTTAATGGACTTAATCATGGCAGGTGGTGTGTAATGAGAGAGGGTGTGGCCTAAGGAGGTCAACACCCAACATCAAGGTGTGTAAAATTAATAGGCACCTTTTTATTTTTATTGAGGCAAAATGGGCCAGAAAAGAGATTTAACTGACTCTGAAAAGTCAAAAATGACCAAAAGTCTTGCAGAGAAATCCAGCTCTCTTTTAGCCACGCAATACTTACCATTTAATTTTACCATTGTTCGTGTGCTTGACTGCTTGTGTCTAAGCTAGCCATCTGCATTTCTTTGTGTGTGTGTTCCAGCAGCATCACCCAAGATCATCAAGCTGCGAGAAGAACCATCAGATTACACTGAAGCACAAAGAGGAAAGAATCCAGCCATCAACAGCACCTTGGTCCCTGTTAAGGGGATAATTAACCTTGGGAACACCTGCTTTTTCAATGCGGTTATGCAGGTTGGTAATA
Source organism: Poeciliopsis paucimaculata (assembly GCA_903067055.1). NCBI lineage: Eukaryota > Metazoa > Chordata > Actinopteri > Cyprinodontiformes > Poeciliidae > Poeciliopsis > Poeciliopsis paucimaculata. Next base: position 62,054 of record CAEGAD010012720.1, read on the forward strand.
ATGCTGTTATTATTTTAGCTTGTGCAAAAAGGCTCAGTCAGGGACAGGATGCAGATGTTGGAGCAGAGAGCAGACATTTAGAAACCAGCCCCCATCTCTTATTTTAGTTGTGTTAGAGCTGCAACTAACAGTTGTTTTTGTAATCGATTATTATATTGATTGCTTAACGATTTAGCAAATCATTCAGTTCTTTTTTTCAAATAAAGTATATATTTTATTGCCTAAAATGCAGTAACATAGCATTTCTTTAATGTAAGCATTTGTAGATTAATTATTAATTTTTGCATTAATAAAGTAATAATTGGAATGCAAAAGGTGCTTTACAGGAGATTTTGTTTTTTACTCAACTTGAGCCAGGTGAAGCTGAAGCTTTGCTACTTAATGAGTTCTGGGTAGAACATAGTTGCAGAGAAAGAAAGTTATTATTATAAATACAAAATGTATATTTTTTAGTACAGTTTTGGATAAATTACTGCTCTGAGTGCTTTTTTTCCTACTAAGTGGCATTTGTTTTAACAATAAATCGATTACAAAAGTAGCTGACAATTACTTCACTAATCGACTAAGCCAATTAATCATTTCAGCCTTTAATTATATTAAGTGACCTCTTCTTGAGCTAACGATTAATCGATTGCCAAATTAGTTGATGATAATTTCAATAATCACGATTAATCTAATTAACTGTCAGATCTGTAGTTTATTAAGTGACATTTTTTGAGTCAATGAACAACCAATTAGTTGAAGATTATTTCAATAATCGATTAATCACAATTAATCCAATTAACTGTTTCAGCCCTTTGTTATTTTTTGACAATAGCTGATATAAATCTGAAGTAGAGCTACGTAATAAAGTGCTGATCTCATCGCAAACAACCTGCTTACAAGGGATTATTTTATTTGCCGACCCCTAACGAATCACAAGGATTTCCATTCTGCCGCAGCGATAAATATGCGTCTCTGTAGAACCTGTAAACACTCATCTATTTATGAGGCTGGTCCGAAGCGACGCTGAATACAGTCCCACAATAACAGAGCCCACCGGCCGCGTTGCGCAGTGAAACACAGGGCAGCAGTTCGCGCCGAGTTGACTTGGAAACACCGACCTTCCGAGTGGTGCTCAGTCGGTGCAGAGCGCGTTGACAACACAGCCTCCTCAGCCGGCCCCTGGTCATGCATGGTGACTGCAAACTGACATGCCTCTGCAACAATGAAGCTGTTTTTTTAAGCCATTTTGTTAATCACCCTCAGGGTCTCGGCGGCTGATTGAAATTCGAGTGAGCGTGCTTTGCATGCTTCCCTCCCTCTCTCTCTCTTCCTCTCTCTCTCTCTTGTTCTCTGTCCGCCTTGTTTGTATTGTCCCCTTGAAAATTGCAATCTTTGTCAGTGAAAACACATAATTGTCAGAGGATGAGCAGTGTCTGCATTCACAGTCCCAGCTTTATTGTGTGCTTTCCATAGCAACAGTGTTTATTGGCAGGATTTGATAAAAAAAATATCCATTGAAAGGCATAGGAGAAAAAAAAGTGCCTCTATAACGTGAAGCGGCAGCCATTGTTTCAGGCCAACTTCTCACCAAGGTTCCTTCTCTGTGGAGAAACACTACGGATCATAAATGTCCTTTTGAAAGCCTTTTTTCGAAAGCCACTTTCAGAATAATAAGCTCACCTGAATTTCCAAATGCTGCAAAAATGGAAATAACAATTGGACTTGTTTCTTCGGACATTAGACAAAACCTCATCTAGGTGAGGTATTAATTGATGCAAATCAATATCAAATTGGAAAAAAAAACTTGGAAACATTCCTCTGTAAAAAAAGTTTCATTTCAAATCGGTACTTCTGATTCTCTAAATATCTAACTTTGAGTCGCCTCCTATCAGTAACGACTTCCACAATGAAGGGTGTTGCTGGTAGCTCTTAGGTGTTGCGCGGATCTTTCCGGCTGGCGGCCACCGGTCACGGCTCATGAAGTTAATAATTAACAGTTGGGTCTTAATACAGCTGAACATCTGTATGTGTGATGATAACACGGATTCAGTGGAATCCAGTTTTTAGGTGAATGAAATCACAAAAGTGTTTTTCCTTTTGATTCACAGAACCTGTCGCAGACGCACATGCTCATTGACCTGATTCAGGAAGTGAAGGAGAAAGGATACAAGCTGAAGATCTGTCTGCCTGTTGAGACAAATCTGGTACAGTCTGCTGTCATGTATTCTTCCTCTGATGAGACAAACGTAAACTCCAATTAGTCTTTTATAATTTTCTAATTCAAAATTTTCCTAATTTTTATTTTTTCTCCACAGAGATTATCGTTACTATATCATAAGCAATTGCACATCCATCGGTTTTTATATCCAATTGAAGGAAGTTTATAAATGTGGATAGAGTCATAAAAACAATTTGTTTTGCTTCTTAGAGCTCAATCAAAGGGACAGATTTTTGATCTGGTAACATGACATTTTCCCTTTAACACTTCCTTACTCTTCCAGAGTCAGCTGACTGTGGTTCTGTCCAGCCCTGACCCACTGACTGCAGCCATGATTCACTTCCTGCAGAGCATGAAGGAGTCAGGGAAAGGCCCCGTCAACCCCAAAGTCCTCTTCAATCAGCTCTGCCAGAAGTACGGTCTAACCCTTTATATCAGCATCTAATGCCTGTCACTCCTGACCTCAACTGTCTTAACTCTCTTGACACAACTTTGATGGTTTTTTTGGTCAATAACGTGAAAAAAATAAACACTCGGAGCTTTACAACAAATTTTTTGAGACGCAACAAAAAGGTACATTATTTTTTTCTTTAATCAGCCTGACCTGGTGATTCTGATTTTGACCAATACAGATTTTTACAACACGCTTTCAATGTTGAAAGTAGTATTATGGGGAAAACAATCAATGATACCCACAAAGAAACAAACTAGTTTTAACTGCACAAGGTAGTGTTCTTAAATCTTAATAAACGGTTTATATCCTTGCTGACCACACTTCTACTAACTAAACTATACTACACTTTCACATTTTAAAAGCAAAACTTGTACAGCAGTTTTGAGCCTCTTATCAAAACTAAAGTGAGGTCAGTTGAGTTTTGTTTTCTTTCTCTTGTAGTGCATAAAGAAAATACCCAAATGCAGCAGCTTTGTGGCTATTTAAATGTAAATAAGATCCGTTTCAAATGTAAATATGTGGAAATTGATCGGCACACCGCTAGTTGTAATCGTCTGGATCGTACTCTTTCCCTCACAGCCATAGCAGCCTTTACTTTTACCTGCTTTCATCCCATTTCAGCAGTGCTGAACATTACTAGCCAGGTAACACCTGCTCCCAGCAGGGCACCGTCATCACACTCTGTCCCTTATTAAATGATCAGCAGCTAATCTCCAACACGCTGTGTGACCGGCAGACCCAGCGCCTTTGCTTCTGCGAGCTGAACAGCAATGTTCTCTTTCATGAACAGGTTCAGTGACTTCCTGTTGAGAGTACAGCGCACTACTGGTTGGGTCCAGCTTGCCTGTGTGTGTACGTGTATGTGTGTGTACGTGGCGGGTCTCGCACTGTTTGGCAGTGCAGGTGGGTAACCAGGATGTTTAATGCCGGATGAGCGAGTCCTTCTCTGGTGCGGCTTTGACGGTTATTCTGGTACCTCGCCGTCATCAGACGGTCGGCTGTGTGCTTCTGTGTTGCGAGCGTGGACGGCCACCTCACCTGGCACCATCTCGGGCTGCAACACGCATGCAGGCAATTGTGCATTCAAACATCACGAAATGCCCGCACCTTTATGCACTCATTCGCTTAATTTCAGGTGGGGCTCATCTATTCCACTGGCATGCATTCGTGAAGAGAGAGATTTGGTTTTAAGCCTCAACACCCATCAGCCAGTTAGACGTCACGGTTGCTTTAAAGGGGCAGTATTATGTAAAATCGACTGTTTTGAGCTTTGCATCATGTTATAATGTCATTCCCTCGTCAAAAACAAACCTGGAGTTTTGCTTTGATGCCCTCATGCAGGTTTGAGAAATCCTTTGGTCTCTCGTGGCAACCATTCAGCTGTGCAAAACACCTAGCACCGTTTTCAAGGTAGAGCTCCTCCTCAGAGCTCCAGTTTCCAAGTTTATGAGCATCTACCTCACCTCTACTCCCCCACTCAGCTCCTTCAGACTAGCCAGCAGCAATTAGCAAACACCTGGAGTAACTGCACATCTGCTGAGTTCATTATACTTTCTTCTTCTCAGTACAATGGTGGTAAGAATCAATGTACTGAGAAGGGTTAGTAGAGGAGCCATGTTGTGATGACTTCCTGAAGGTGGAGTTTCAGAAAGAGCAGGAGTTTCTTTAAGAGCCTGAGGCACAATTTCTAGGCGCTAAATTACAAAAACAAATTTCCTTTAATTAATATTTGATGTAGCATTTTTATAACAACTGAAGGTAACATAGTTACTTGATTGTGCTATAAATTGATACTATGTGCCTGGAAAACACATAATTCTTCCTCATTATTTGAGACTATAAAATAATTTCTGTTTTCTTCCAAGCAGAACATGTAAAAGAAAACAAAACAAATCTTCTACTATTCATTGAGAAATAGTTATTTTTCTCCTTGGTGTGAAAATCGAAAAATAACAGATTGAAAACATAGTTTCACCTGTATACTGGAACTCTGTACATGTATCTAAACTGAGGCAATTTTGAAAATTCCTTAGTTTAATAAGTTTTCAGACAAAGCACCATGAAAGAACCAGAAAACCTGCAAAGTCCTTATTTGTTCTCCGTGATGCAGGTCTAGACATTTTGTGCTAGAAATTGAATTGAATTCTCCAATGTGACCTTGTTATTTTAGTGGCGATACCTCCCAGTTTCAAACAGTGGCACCTATTGAGTTGCACTGGAAAAGCAAATGTATATTAACCAAATCGCTTATTTTCTTTCACACCAACTGTGAGTGTTTTTGTTTGTTTGTTTGTTGTTTTTGTTTTTTTTTAGAAAATGTGTCTGTGTAAAATCCCATTTAAGATTACAAATGTGTTGTAGCTCTCCGTTTTCATTCTTTTAAACAGAAATCCTTGAAGGTGTTTGCAAATTTTTGAAAGGAAAACAATTTTTTAAAAAACTTTATGCTCCAGATAACAGAATAATTTCTCCTCCAAAATTCATCATAATCACTGATGAATTTCTAATATTTGTTACATTTAGCTTTTCTTAAAGAAAAAAAAAAATTAACTACTTGCTCTCGCTTGTAGGCGTAAGATTTTGCTATCTTGACGGGCAACAATCGTTTTTTTTTTTTTTAGTCATTCTGCCTTAGTTTATTTATTTCAACTAATATCGTCATCCTAATATCCGATAACACTGTTTCCATGTGATTTTCTGATATTTTAAATGGGAACAAGCTGACTTTTTTTTTATATATACATTGACATTCTTTACAATACAGAAGTGTTAAGAGAAGAAATAAAATAGGATTTTACTGGTAAAATGTCATAAAATTATTGCATTCTGCTGAGGCATGGACTGGTACAGTTTCGATTTAATTGAACAAATGTGCTATCGATATGACGCTACACACATTCATCTACATCTACATCAACTCCCAAAAAGCAGCTAAAAACATGACTTGCCAATGTTCTCCCTCAGCTCTTACAGGCAAAGTTAACACCTTAAACTTGGCATAGATCAATAATAGCATTTTGCATTGAATGTAATTGGGTTGTTTATCATTTGATATAATGAAACATGGAGCGGCTCTAACATCTCCCCCTCCCAGTCTGTTGCTATATACTTTCAGCCAGCTGCCACAGACAGACATGCATACAAAACAAATGTGTAATTTTATTGTAAACCTTTTAATGAGGATACAAGACGTCTATAGAAATTATGACTGATGCCAGAGTATGAGAGTGTTACAGGGAACACCTTTTACAAGGTAAAAAGATTCACATTTATATATACTTCCTAAGTAAGTAAGATGCAACTAAATATTGCAATATGGAGACGGTACGACTTAAGTAACCATGGGGAACAAGCCTCACAATAATATAGCCCGTACGAAAAATAAATAAATAACATCGCTTTTAAGTCTGCTCTGGTGTAAGAGGAAACATTGTTTATAACACAGTGTTATGTACACATTCATTCCTTCCTTCAGCCATTTTTTATTTTATTTTATTATTATCAGCCTCCTTCATAGAGAAGCTCGTCCACATTCTTTCAGGTCTTGAGTTCTGAAATAAAAAGTGCAGGGTCAAGAATGTATATTTTCACAGCAGTGACCCCATGTTGCAGCAGCACTCTGTGAATACAACCATCCGGAGCCGCTGCCGCTGCAGGGTCTTCCCTTTCAAGGAGGCTGGGTTTGCCCTTGGCCTGCGGGGGACTGACATCTCTTTTGCCACGTCTCTTTCAGCATCTTTTTCAGTGTGCGCCAAGGCAAGCGGGTTAATAATGCTTTCTGGTTCCGAATTGAGGACTGTTTGAGGACTGTGCGCCAGAGCCCTTCTTGGTTTTGTGTGTGTGTTTTTGCGCATGGGTTCACTTGGATTTGACCTCGACCAGCTGAGTTCCCTACAGCCTTCTTCCTCGTCCTTCTGCCAGAGCGCAGGGCTCTGGTCGTCGCCTGGACCGGAGCCAGGCTGTGTGTGGTCAGCACCACGCTGTATCTGGTGCCAGGGACGGTTCCAGCTTGTAACCAGTGTACTTCAAAGCTAGGCAGCGGCTAGCTTGTAGCTAATGGTGAGTCAGAGGAGACAAAAATAGGAGCTTACCAAGGTTTCAAATATTGGGTTCCACCCAATATTTTACAGTCCAAAGCAGAATTTACACTTTTCAATACTACTTTCAGTACATTTCTGTACCTGGATATACACTCCACGCGTCACCAATATGTTAGCTGAACAGAATTATCCACACAGATATCAGTCTACACCTGCTTCTTTCAAGGGCTGATTCAATTTCAGGATAGCCACTGGACATGCTTTTGTATTGGCGTGCGCTCGTGTGTGTTGCGAGCGTGAAAAGTACGCAGGCTCCCTCCTCTCTTTTCTATTGTGGATTAAAGTCTGCATACCCACATCATTCAAATATTTTCGAGGAATAAGCTTTGTGAGAAGCCTTTCATCCCTGATAGAAATAGCGGAGGACAACAATGAATTCCATCATGCGAGTCTCTCAAACGCCAGCGCACACATCCCAGGCCACATACTTTTAACGAAGCAGATATTCACACACACTATTCAATTAGAGAAGTGTTAGATTGCGCATATCTTCCCAACAGAATATGGACGATTTTCAGTGTTTTTAAATACATTTGTTCGTGTTAGCCGTGAAATAAGACCTTTTGGGTTTTTTTCATGGTTGGTATTTTAAGCTATTCAAGATGTAGCTAAAGAACCAAAAGCTAAGTGTAAAAACACTTTTTAATATTATTTGAAAATGAATAAATATGTGTGGAACATTACATTGTGTTATTGCTTTGCATTAAAAACACATAATAGAGAAGCACCAGAGATTATGTGGGTAATTAATGACCAACGATTTTATAAAGCTATGATAAGGCGATACCAGTGTTAACCTATTCAGATTTTTTTTAAAACAATTCTGTCTAACCACAAAATAGATTACTGTTTTCTGTGAACTCAAATTTAACAATCAAAAGGAATGCGTTTTTCATAGTGAAAAAATCCTATTGGCATTTATCAAAAAAAAAAAAAAGAGTATAGTTATAGAGCCGCTTCCCTTTGCATCTATGTAAGCAATACAATTTTCTAGGTTATGGGACAGATAAAGTCAAAATGACATAAATGTTTATTTGTAGAGATCATTTCAATAATGGGACATTTCAAATGCTTTACATCGTAAAAACATTTTTAAAAAAAACGTAGTAGAATCACCAAATGTGAAACCAGAAACAAACCCCTCTACAATAAATAAAACCAAAGGAAAAATGTATCAAACCTTATTTTCTGCTTTGTTTTTATTTTGAATGGTTTAAAATGTAGTTCATCATATATAGAACAATTGAATTTACTAGATATAACAGATGTTAAATCATTTATTCATTTATTGTTACTATCCAGATGCCTTTCAATGGCTGAGCAATCAATATTTATCTTATTGATAAAAGGTGACGTCACACTGTGTGAGAGAGCGGAGTAATTTTTCCTCTGCTATTAAACAGGACTTTACTATTCATTCAAAAATAAATACAAAATGACAATGCAGTAAGTATTTTAAAATTGTCTTTTTATAAATTGACATTTGGCACAGTTAGCAAGGTTAGCGTTACTAGTAATTAGCATTGTTGTGTATTTTCTGTAGAGGAAGTTGGCCTTTATGTTAGCTGAGTTTAAAAAGACTTCCTCCAGCTCTATGATAGAATTGAACGTTGCAAAAGGATAGAAACGAACAAATTAGGAATAATACGGTCAGCTTCCTGTTATTTGCTTTTATCAAGTGCTGTCCTAACGGAATATCTCACATGCCTCTATAGAAAATTGAGTCTTCTTTCCTGAAGCGGCTGAAACTTTGTGCTTCCCTCGACTTCCTTTATGCCCAGTTATTTTCATGGCGAAAATAACTACGTCTTCTGCTCTCAGTAACAAATTGCACACCGGAGAGAGTTGTTGTGAGACTTGTTGAAGTCGAGGTGTGGTGCATTCACTGATGTGTGGAGGGGAAAAAAAGTCTGTTTTTTTTTTTGCTTGTAAAAAAATTTGACTAATTCTGTCACCAAACCCTTTCTGAACATTTCCATTGCAAAACAGTTTTCAATAATTTATATTAATTGATACGCGAAATGCAAGATTTAAGTAATAAAATAGTGTTTTAAGTTTCAGAGTGGCACTGAATACACTCTATTTTTATGCTGCATAGATTTTTCAGCACCTTTTGAGCTTATAGTTTGAATTTATCCCATTCAGATGTATTTCTGTATAATATGGCTATTTGTGGGCAAAGGATTACTGTATTGTGTGAAGTGTGTGCCTCTGTTTTGCTCATACATGTATGTGTTCTGACTGGGTGGATGGAAGGGGAGGGGAAGCTTGTGTGGCCTTGTGTCTGGTACTAACTCATCCGGCTATTAATTGTGTTAGCACCGCAGCTGTTTGCATTGGCCAGATTGAGAGCAGCGCTACAGGGCCCTTCTGCTTCCCTCCACTGGGATGAGCTTCCAGACCTCCTCATTCCCACTGATCCCAACAATGCTTTTCATTTCCAGTTCCATCTCCGTCTTTTCTATTTTGCGTATTTATTTTGTTACCTCCAATTTTCTATTCGTGTTCGAATGGACGCCATATTTCAATTTTCTTCAGACCAAGCCGTTACTTCCTATGTTTCTTTTGTTTTGTTTTCTAATTTGGAATAACTACATTTATGTCATCAGCTATAATCCATCTTCATCTGTTAACCAGCAACCCTAAAGTTCATGCACACCCAAACGTTTTGGGATCTTGTCAACATGTTAAATTTTGAAGGTCCCCCTAATCTTCTCCAGGCTTATTGCCAACACTGTGTCAGTTTTCTGCAATTTGTTACAAATTTGTAAATTTTGTGAGCTCAAAAACACAATGTTCTCAAGAGCCCCTACATTTTACCAGGCAATGAAATAAAAATTTTTATTTCACCAAAACACTTAAAACAATGTAGCGCTGTTCAGCCATTTCTCTTCTGATTCAGATTATTAATAGCCGATATTTATTTTTTGACACTCTAGTCTGATGCTTTTCTTCTTTTATGTTGCCATAATTCTATTTTTAGTACATAAAAAACATAATAAAGTTGAACCCCAGTAATGCGAGCGCATATAGGCATTCAAACATCCTTGGTATTGTTTGATGGCGTCTCTAATCAAAAAATACTCCTCCTATTCAGTGAGCTGGCCCGACCAACCTGTCTTCAGTTATGTGGCTGACTCGGTCCAACAGGTTGCCATGGCTCCAGTCTCGGCTGCCCATCTGCCCCTGGCATCTGTCCGCACATCTGCTTCACCGTGGACAGCCAGGGAGGAACCCAAGGAGAGCCTCCCCTCTAATTTCTTTAGCACTAATGACCCTGTTGGACTTTGACTTTAGCTTTGTGGATAAAATGTGAAAGAAATGCCTTACTGTATTCATGCTAAGACTTCTGTGGTTTGGTAAATTCAAGTATTTCTGTTATTATTGTAAGTGGGTTATTAAACCCCTTAACTGTCAGCCCCAAAACACTTGCATGCAAGCCAATGAATCCAACGTCCTATTTACAGTTAAGTGGTTTGAATTTCCAAAATTAAATGTGTTATTAAATGTATGGTAGCAAATCTGAAAAACACCAATAATTACGTTAAATGCAGTAAAGGAAATGAACTGGTCTAATTTGGGGAACAATTGGAAAGACGTCAACAGCATCCTTCGAGAAGCAATTGTTTCCGCCAGTCAATCTCAGAGGCATAATGCAGCTATTTTCAAGCAACTTGCATTTCATTCTACAGTGAGAATAATTATTAAATTAGAAGACATTTAACTAGAGAATCTTAATAATAAATGCTCCAGCCAATCTCAGATAAATTACAAAACAACCGAAGCACATCTCATACTCCAATAGCCTTTTGTATATTAAATGTGCCAGAGTGTTGCTTGTTTGGGAGAGTTGCCAGGAGGATAACAGCTCAGTATTTTCAAAAAATACGGCGGTAAATGGTTATAGAAAAGCTCAAATCTCACATTTTATTTAAGGTAGTCATTGTTTTGACTCCTGACTCGTGAAATATGGCAAATTATACCCTGATTTGGAAAAAACAACTCCGAATGACTTATTGCAGGTAGATATTATGTATTAGATTAATAAAATAACATTTCCTTGAAGTAGACCGTAAAGAAAGAATAGAAAATTACTGGAAGCCGCAGGTTGTCAAGGCAGGCATGAAATGTTCACCTGACATTCCTAAAATGTCCTGCATCAGAAAGAGTTGCATTTTGCACCTGGAGAAAATCCAAATGTAAAAAAAAAAAAAGGCAGGCTGCAAAAAGAGCAGCACCAGTTTCCTTTCTAAATATCGTCTGGAGTCTGGTTTGTGTTTTTGGAAATGATAATGATAATGTTCAAATGCATAAAGCTATAGAACTATACAATAATATAGAGCTATAGAAAGAGGAGAGCAGTTTCTTTTTGCCTTGGCTGCATAAACATTTTCAATATTTGCACTTTTATGTTCAGATCTGTGCCAGTTCGTTCTGTACTCAACAATGCAGCCGTCATCAGAGTTTACTTGCCTGATAGTCTGTCATGTCTTCCCCTAACACACAATCATTGTGTGAGTAATCTGAGCTCCTTCCAGCCAGGATATCATCCAACAATGAAAAGGTGTGAAAAGGCCTTCACTAAACCCAATTGTAGATTCATCTTTTGTTCATGTTCCTTTTGTTTCTCAGCTCATTGTGTGAGGGAGTTCTTTCTGACATCATTGGGTGTTTGTTTTGTTGTCTGCCAGTATGTTTGTTTTGTAAAATGTTGAAGATTCACTCCCAACACTGTCTGTTCACTGTAATGTTTTTTTTTTTTTTTTTTTTAAATCTCTTTTCCAGACTTTCTGTTTCTCTGTTCTTCTTACTATTATTATTTTGTCTGATCTCCTAGTTTCGTTCTGTTGCAGAGCTCCACGCTTCAAGGGCTACCAACAACAAGACAGCCAGGAACTTCTGCACTACTTACTGGACTCCATAAGAGTAGAAGAAACTAAAGTAAGTTTACAATTTGTGAATTCAGAATGAGATGGCAACTGTCGGTTATTTTTGATGATTAATTGAATAAAAAATTGACTTGTTCTGCAGATTTTTTAGTTTGACTTTACAATAGTAGAAATACATGAAAAACAATAACGCATAAATAGGAAAATGACCATTTTCCTGGTGCAGTGCCTAAAATGCAACTGCACCATTCCTTGATTAGATGCTTAATGATTTGCAGCAAAGGGTGCATCAGCACCCAAAATAAATATTTCTAACATCAATGTGAAAAGCCCTTTCTGCTTGACTTAACATCAACAGTGTACTGTAGGGTTGATCTGTTCATGATTTTTGGATTAACCAATTAACAATTAGTTACCAAAAGGTGCTTAATAAAAGATGCTCTTTCAGTAAATGGCCTTCTTTCAGCCTCTATTCGCCAGTTAACAAATGATTACTAAATTAGTGACAATTATTTCAAGAATGTATTAATCTAATTAATTGATTCTTTCTTACTTACTCTCTTACTTTTAGATAAATGGGTGTATCTGAAAGTAAGGCATTAATAATCCTCCCGCGATATTAGCGTGATGCTCAGGATGAGCCTGGCTAATGTCACAGTCGGACAGCGGGGAGTTAGGGGTTGGTGTCCCATCAGACCGTCAGTTCCCGAAACCACACAAAAAAAAGCTTGTAAAATGCATGTGGGATCAGTGCGACCCCCCCCTGGACTGCGCACAGTGTAAGAAGCTTGTGGGTTACACTGTGACCCCTGTCTCTTAAGATCTTTGTCTTGTAAGATCGCAGGAGGGTTAAAATGCCTTAAATGTATTCAAAAAATGTAAGTTGGCCTTAAACACACAAATCAGAGGTCTTAAATTTTGTGACGGCAGGATTATTTTGTATTTTTCTCGTGGAACTTTTGCATCAGACAAATGTTTTAGTTGTATGCAGACATTTTCATTATGTTTTGACTCGAGGTGGTTGAGGCTTTCGCTAACCAACTGCTAACATACCCTTAATAGCTTGCTAGCTAGCTTTTTGTATCTGTAACGGGTAAGTGTAAATTTATTGCTAGTTGGCAGGATGATGTTTGTCTTTGTCATCGGCTCACTTCTTTTGCCAACCCATACATCCATTCTGTGCAAAAAAAGCTTGACACTACCATTACATGAAATATATGTTTTTTTTTGTACATTTCTGTCATGATACAAGTTTTACATGTCATTCATAATTGTGTTTAAAAACCTTACATTTGAGTTGGTGAAACCTGCAGAAACCCCGATGGGTTTTTTGGGTTTTTTTCTTGGCAAACACGGAGGTCCCCCACCTTCCCCTCAACCCCTCCACGGGGCAATTAGGAGACCCCACAGCATCTCTTTGGAAGGGGCCCACCAGTGCCTACGTGAACCAAGGAGGAGAAGTTAGCGGGTGCATTTAGTAGTCAGCCTCAGGCCCAGGAGGAGCCACAGGCTGGGCTCCCTCTGCTCCCATTCAAACTTGTGAACGCCAACAGTTGTGCCACTTAGGGGGCTTGCAAGTGGCACTACCGGCATCATTGTGTGATCTTGGGAAACCCACAGCTGCTGAATGAGCTCCAGGGCCGTTCCATTGTGCTCGAGGGTAATCCAGAGCCCCCTCCAGCACACACACACGCACACCCACACAATCACCGCCAATCCAATCAAGGAAGCAGAAAAGGAGGGTGTGGGGGGGCACCTCTATTCATCCACTCAGAAACTCATTTTTACAGCAAAGATACAGTGGCATTGTAAACCCCAAATTGTGGAATATTTTTAATTGAACGCACACATTATCCCAGTTTACTTTCTAACGACAGAGTGGACAAAAGAAAGCAATCAACGTGGCTTTGGTTGCTTTTGCATGGCAATAGCAAATTTTAACCACAGTTTGAAATGAATCCGTTTTAATAATCGAAGAAAAAATTAAATAAAACCGCAACTCAAACGACAGAGCAACCCGTGCTTTCCTTGACCGCGGGTCAGGAAGAAGCCGGTGCTTTTCCCACTAGGAGGTCACAAAGCTTCAAGTAGCCCCAAGTGTTTGTGTTGATCGCCCATTAGGATCAGAGATCTGAATATGCTAATTCGGGCCCAAGCAATTATCGGCAATTAACCGAGATGGGGAATATTTCTCTCATCCAGCGCTTCTTCGCCTCCATCTTCGCGTTAGCTTCCATGTACCAGTCTGACGGCCCCCACTCCTCCCCTCTTGTCGTCTCCGGGACAGTGCACCCTTTTATTTTTTGGGAGGGAAAGGAATGGCAGGGAAGGGGGTTACTGGTAATTAATTAGTAGGCGAGCCACAGCCTGGTTTGACTTTGGTGGGATTAGCGGGGGCTTTTTGACCTAAATAGCCAGTTCGGTACATGGGTCCCGGGACAATGGGGGTCGGTGGGGCTGATTGGTCGTGACTCAGACATAGACCTCGGCCAATTATCTATTGATTGGTGCTTTACAGTGGCTGTGCCTCTTCACAGCTCTCTCACCAACACACTCACTGACCATGTCACCTTCAATGAGAGGGGCTGTACCTAAAAGCTACATACACACACGCGCACACAGTTCATTATGAGATTTACACGGTAACAGTTATAGACAAGCACAATAATTATTTTACACTAATGATGACTATAATGGGTATACCTGTCAAACTCAGCTGCAGACTAGATTCTGATATCTCACTAATTTGTATAATAATAATAATAATAATAAATGCTTTAACCCCAACCACCCACATATCCTCAAGGATGAAAAAGCATGTTTAGTTTTACACCTTGTTTATATTTCTGAACAGCATTTTAAAGTTTAACTGTCACTGTTTGTGTTTTTCTTCTGCTTGCAGAGGGTGAAAGCAGCTATTTTAAAAGCATTCAACAATCCAACAGAGAAGACGGCAGATGAGGAGACCAAACGCCAAGTTAAAGGTTGAACAAACAGCGCTACACAGATGTCCAAGACAAATAGTTCCACCTGGTGGTGGTAAATGAAAATGCAGTCACAAGTCAAGTCAGACGATAGTTTAAAAAAAAAAGATGCGGACTGTTTCATAGTTGTTGTTTTTTTGTCTTATTTTGTGATGTTTTTGTAACCCATCTTAATTTTGTAAATGGTCCCTTTCTGTTTTTAAGCAGGTTTCAATTATTACATGTCTGAACACTGATCTGCGCTAAGCTAAAGCATGTAATTAGCAATACAAAAGCTGGGAAACACAACTAAAAACATTTCTCTTTTCATCAGCATATGGAAAAGAAGGTGTGAAGATGACCTTTGTTGACCGGATCTTCGTAGGCGAGCTTACCAACACGATAATGTGTGAAGAGTGCGAGCATGTAAGTGCATGTGGCAGGGGGAAAAAAAGAACAAATGCCCAATGAAGCAGCGTAGTTACATGTATTGTGCTGGATTCAGCCACCATGTAGGACAGAAGCAGCTATTTAATTTGTTGTAAACTTCTTCCTCCTCTTTATCGTTTAGTTTTAAGTGGTTGCTAAGGAGGCTGTTAGATTTCCAGCTGCAAAGGCATTTCTCATTAGCCTCATTTGGCAGATATTAGTGGGTTTTTTTTTACCTGAAGTCAAGACGGCTTAAAAAAACGAAACAAAAAAATAAATCATCATATTTACAAGGTGTAGTAGCCATTAACCGTTTCTAAGTTAGTTTTGCACGGAACAAATGTCGATGATATAATAGAATAAATAGTAAGAGGGAAAAAAAAAAAACAGGAGGCATTGATGGAAAAAATAAACCGAAACAAAAAGCACTTCAAGGACCAGCTCCAACACCGACTGTTTACAGCAGGACTGTAAGAGCTGTTTAAGAAAACGAATGCCACCATGAAAAATAAAAGAGGATGCCTGCAGGAAGAGAGCGCCAGGTGTGCAGCCGGAGGGAAAGAGAGAGAGAAAAAAAAAGGCAAAAGAAGCTGCAGCTTCTTCACTTAAATAGGCGCAAACTCTGCAGCTGAAGTTTGAGCCCATGTGGAAAAATGAAAACCTCCGTGTTTTTCTAAAATATTTGAATATGCCATATTTTCTGGACTATAAGTCACACTTTTTGTCATTATTCAGCTGCTCCTGTGACTTGTAAACGTTTTGCTCTTTTTCCTCTTCTTGTCGCATTTCTTGATTAATGTGACTCTTATTCCAGAGCAACTTATAGTCTGGAAAATACGGTACTCATGTTTAAAAACATGTTTTGTAACACTGAAAAAAGTCAAGCATTAAAGTCAGACATTTGAATGAAAAGCTATAAAAAAGTTTGGTAAAATAGGGAGAAATAAAATTAGAGAGATCTACACGTATTTGTACTTGAAATGGATAAAATCAGACATTTAAATAAAGCATATTACATTATATATAAAACATTACAGCAGCACTACTCAGCAGTTTGAAGGGTTTTTTTTAACCTATTTGAACTATGGATATGTTATAACGATCAATGAAAAGAGCAAAATAACCTTAAAAATAAATCAAATAATCAATTCTACAGTACAGAAACTGGTGTAGAAGTTGAGGATATTTCTAAATAGCCAGAGATCCAAGTTCCTGTTAATATCAAAGCGGCCACCATTTTTGAAGTTGTCCAGAAAGAGACTGCACAACTTTTATTTTTGTAATAAAAGTATAGAGACCGACAAAAGCCAAGGCTTCTAGATGACTCTGAACATATGACCCTAAAAATAAATAACCTCTTTCCAACTGTGAAGCACGGCAGTGGAAGTGTCAATGTTATCAAACCCACATTGACCATGTATAAGAGAAATGTGAGATCATCGTTAAACGTGTTTCTTATTTCATGAAAAGCTTATTTGTTTTCTTCTATTATTTTCTAGACATTTTCTAAATAAAGAGCTTAATAAACATGCGGACATGCTTTCGTGTCCACATATTAAGTTTTTGTGTCATTTCCTTTCCAGATCTCAACAGTAAAGGAAGCCTTCATAGACATCTCTCTGCCAATCATAGAGGAGAGGGTGAGTCATTTTGATTCATGCTCAACGCCAGATGTTTGGTGGAATTGAAAGTCGTTCTTGTACTTGCTTTTCATGTAATATTGACTGTTTTTCCTCATTTTTATTATTATTATTTTATTTATTTTTTTTAACCTTTCCCACGTCTCCTCAGATATCAAAACCGTCCAACCCGGGTCGCCTGGGGAAGGGCAGCCGGGAGCAGGACAGCCACGCAGCCCACAGTGAGCAGGTTCTTTCAGCAGCGCACTCTGTCAACAAGAACTCCAGGAAGCTCAGCGGACCGGTGAGGCTGCCAACGCAAACTGCTTCCTGCTATCCTCCTGCCTGAAATCAAATTTAAATGCATTACCTTCAACACTAAGTCACAATTATTGTTTTTTAATTACTTAACTTGCATACTTTACTTACTCAACTTAATTAACTTACGTACTCAACTTACTAGCTTAGCTTGCTTTGCCAAGGTCTGAGATTGCTAGAATCTATAAATATGGATGTTCACATCAAAAGTGTCCACAAGTAATTAAAACTAAGAGCTAGTTACTTTCACCTTTGGAAAAATAGCCTATATTTTTATTAGTCCTGCATCCTTCTCTACAAAAACAAATATCTTGAGAATCACATCATGTTTCGGAAACATTTATTATTGTGATTAGCATACATTTCAGATTTTTGTTGTTATTGTTGTTAAAGTCTCTATTAAAACTGAGATGAAGCTCACAGTCCTGCGTGATTGATGGTTCCAGTACATTTGTGCATAAATCTTAAACAAAAAGCTGTTCTTCTGTTTCAGAAGCTCAGCACTGGAGTTGAATGATTAACTGTCTCAGCTGCTCATTTTTATAAAATGGCCAAATTTGTGAAAGGACCTAACCCACTTTTTGTTACCACTCTTCCAGAAACAACTCAACAGACGACCGTCCAGCTCCGTGGAGGAGAAAGGAGCGGCCTGCGGGGCCAAAGAGGAGGCGATCGCCGGCGGCTCAGCGCGCGGCGTCTCCGTGTGCAAGATGGCGGCGGCGGGCAGCCTGTCGGACGGCAGCGAGAGAGATTCTGGCGCCCAAGACAGCAGCAACGACGCCGACAGCGAGGCGTCCGAGAGCGAGTGGGCACCGCGCGGCGGCGGCGCCTCCGGTCACGGCCACGCCTCCACCCCATCGTCCACCTCCACCCTCACCCCGTCCCCCACGCCTGCCTCCTCCTCCTCCCCTGCGTCATCGTCGGCTTCCGCTAAGCAGGGCGGCGCCGTGGAGCAGCTGGTTACCGCGGTTTCTAAAGTCAACCTGGGCTTCTCTTCTTCTCCGGCGGACGTGTCCGCGTCGGGTCCTGAGGAGCTGGGCGACGGCCAGAGCCGAGACCAGCTCCACCACTACCACCACCAGGGGGCGTTCCAGGCCCTGTCCCACAGTTACACTCCTACCTCCAAAGAGTGCTCCATCCAGTCCTGCCTGCACCAGTTCACGTCGGTGGAGCTGCTGATGGGCAACAACAAGCTGCTCTGTGAGAACTGCACCGAGCGCAGGCAGAAGCAGCTGCGCAAGAGCGGCGTTGCAGGTGAGACCCAACGGCCGGCACGCATGAGTAGCTCTATGTTCACAGCTCTGCAAAAACAAAAAATCTTACCAAGTATTTTTGGACTAGTTTATAGAACAAATATCTTAGTTTTGTCTCATTTCAAGTGTTTTAGGATATTTTTACATTTCATTCATTGGTAAAATGTAGTTTTTTTGCAATAGGTCACTCCTCTTTCTTGACTTATCTGGCGAGTGAGTGGAAGAACGTCTCCTGTGGCTAAAAAAAAAAAAAAAAAACACGTAATTTTTAGCAATAAAACCAGTCGAAGTTACGCTTTATAACTGTAACATACTAAAGGAATTCTGCCAATGTAGATTTCCTCTGTTGTTTGTGTTTTTTGCAGTGTAACATTGCAAAAAACCAAAATCTCACCAAGTACTTTTGGTCTAGTTTCTAGAGAGAATGTCTTCATACATGTGAAACAAAATTAACTCAAAAGTAGCTTTTTTTTTGTATTAAGTCAACAATTCCTTAATATTGATGAAAACATTCTAGTTTTATTGGCAAATTATTTTACTTATAACAAGACATTTGTCCCATGTTTTTAAAACTCTGCTAGTGGACAAGTATTTTGGCATTAAGGAATTATTTACTTAAAATAAGCTCTCACATCTTGCTGAAAAGTTACTTATGAGTTAGTTTTGTCTCATTTCACATGTACTGGGATATTTGCACTATAAAGTTGGTAAGATTTTTTTGTTTTTGCAGTAAAGTAAGAGGAGATCTGTGATACCGTCAGTAGGATTGGTTAACCCGGTGTTCTACAGCCCTGTATTGTGATTCTGCTCCAGAGAGTCCTGTCTGAAACAGAATAATAATCAGTTCAGTGTCAGAGGAAGATTTCAACCTCCATGTACGGTTTACATTTAATTTCAGGATCTCCTAACACTCATGATGATTTTTCCACAGATAAGAAGATGGAGAAGATTTACACCAGTGCCAGGAAACAGATGCTAATATCCTTACTGCCTCCTGTCATCACGTTGCATCTGAAACGCTTCCACCAGGTAGGACGCCTCCTGTTCACCCTGAAATATGGCACATACAGCTTAATTCTGTGTATGTGTGTGTGTGTGTGTGTGTGCGTGCGTGTGTCGGCGTGTGTGGGTGTGTGTGTGTGTGTAAAGGCAGGGATGAACCTCAGGAAGGTGAATCGTCATGTCGACTTTCCTCTCATCCTGGATCTGGCTCCTTTCTGCTCTGCGTCCTGCAAGGTAGCATCATTTATCCATCGCTCAAAAATTCACTTATTTCTCATCTTTAATTGGGGAAACAATTATTTTGTTTTTGTTTAAAAAGATTTGCTACAAAGCAAATCTTTATGTAAAATAAGTCAAACTCACTTTAGATGTATTTAGTCACCAACAGACAAACTAGTAAATTAGTAAATAACACGGCAGGCTGTGAAAGCCATTCTAAAAAAAATAATAATAATTATGAGAATAAAGCCGTAATACTAGAAGAATAAATTTGAAAGAGAATAAAGTCAAAATATTATGACGTTATTCGTGAAATATTACGACTCTAATTCCCATGATTTTATAACTTTATTCTTGTAATTGTATAACTTCTCGCAATATTTTATGTTTTCATAGTAGAGCATTAACACTCTGTCTTAGTATTGTCAGAGTGAATTTGTTGGTGACAACAAAATCACCCACTGTATGGTATCTTTATTTCTATGTAAAATGTGTTAATTTATTAAAGGAATTGCACATTCCTCTTTTGTGTCTTTCTTTCTTTCTGTTCCTGCATGGTTCCCAGAACCTGGCTGCCGGCGAGCGCGTCCTCTACAGCCTGTACGGGATCGTGGAACACAGCGGCTCAATGCGGGGCGGCCACTACACCGCCTACGTCAAAGTGCGAGCCCCTCAGAGGAGAACGGAGCAGCGCCACAAGAACCTGTCAGGTCAGGGGTCAGCTTCTTTACAATCTGGCATTGTTCTGTAGAAACCTTCTGAAAGTGGCATCTTTTTTGTGTTTTATTTTTTTCGTTTTTTCGCTCAAAGAAAACTGCGCGTATTGGGAAAGGTCACGGAAACCCGAAGGAAGCAAGCGTCCTTAGAATAACGTGGTGTCTTCTTGGGTCAGCAATAAGAGCTGCTAATAAAAGCTCATCTGTCACAGTTTGTTCTTCTCTCCGCTGCTTTCCTTTGAATTTTAAAACGACGCCGTTAGTGCGAGCGCCACAGTCTGAAGTGCCAGGAAACTGGCATTTAAATTGTGCCTCGTGTGCCAGGTCAAACTATCGAAGGCTGGAAACTCAAACAGAGCCGAGGTGGCATCCGCAAACTTTAAAACAATGCTCAAGGCCAAGGATGAATGACTGTAATATTTACACTCTGTCTCTTTTTTCGGTAAAACTGAAAAGGTTGCCTTCAAGTAGCTTATTTCAAAGGAGATTTAACAATCGGGATTGCTTCACTTTGTATAGAAGGATGCGTTTTAGAGACCTTTGCTCTGCTGTTCTTTTAAGTTCCGTCACATTGCCAGGTTTTTTTGAGTGTGAACAACCATTTAAAGTCATTCCGCAAACTCCAGATGTCAACCAGGCCAATCCAAAACTCCTTTTTTTAAAATTTGAGACATTCTGAGGTGGAACTACTGAAGTGCTTTGGGTTACTATGCTGCTTACTAAGCAAAGCCTACAAGAATGTGAGATCAGGAACTGATGACCAGATGTTTTCTTTGAGGAGCTTCTGAAGTACACTACCAAATCCATGTTTAACTTTCCATATTATGTTCTTTTTCTGAAGTGCTGTATTGATTTTCTGCCAGATTTTTTTCACACCTTCTAAAAAAGCTCTACTTTTGTCTCATCGGTCCTCCGAATATTTTCCCAGAAGTCTTGGGGATCATCAAAATGTTGTTTTGCCTTTGCTTTCTTCTTGATTAACCCTAAAAACCCTTCCTGCTTTTGAAATGAAGCAAGTGAGGAACCCACTGCCTTAGATGTTCCTCTCTGGTTTTTGTTACCTCCAGGGTGAGTTTTCAGTGGTTGTAGAATAGTTCTGGTGGGAGTGCACTGATTGCAGTTTTCTGGCCGGTGACCGATTAAAAAGCCTGACTGACCAATTCAGATTTTGACCAATAACTATGTTTTTGTTCCTGAAAAGTCCTGATAACTTTTTAGCAAGATATGAGCTTTTTTAAGTCATTAATTATTTAATGTGTTAAAAAAAAACTTATTACACTTCGTAAAAAAATCACTTGTAAGCTAGTTTTGTCTTATTTTAAGTGTAGTGAGATATTTCCACTGGAAACTCGACAAACATCCTTGGTAAGATTGTGTGTTTTTGCAGTGCAGGGTGGATCTGACAACCTTTAATAAATATAATCATCATTTAAATCTGCAGTTTATTGATCTGAAACATTTCAGTGGAAGACGTGGAGCTGATTAATATTTCTAATTAATCTCAGCAAGAAAAAAATCAGAAGCATACTAAATATGAATACTTTTTTTTATTGAATTTAAATCAAAGTGATCACAAAAAGGTCTTAATTTTAAGTTACTGAAAGTTTTATGTAAATAATAATTTAAAAAAAACATTTCTTCCTTGTTTTTGTCTCGATTTCCAGATATTTTCCATCTCCATATAGAGAGGAGCCTTACTCCTTTACGATGCTGACGCTTTCCGTGTTTTTAGGTGCAAAGGAGGCCGGCGGCAGCTCCCAGGGCCAGTGGGTGTACATCAGCGACACCACCGTTCAGACTGTACCCGAGTCCAGAGTACTCAGCTCTCAGGCATACCTGCTCTTCTACGAGGAAATGCTGTGATCCTCCGTATCGCCCTACTTCTTTTGATCTATTTTTGGTATTAAAAAAAAACAAACTCAACACAGCTCCTCATGCAGTTCGAATACAGGAAGAGAAAAAGAAGAAAAAAAGGGAAGCGTTTATCTTCTTAAATGGACATTTTCAAACACAAAGGATCTGCAACGAAAAAGAGAAAAAGCAAACGTCGACATCATCTGGATATTACCTAGAATTTCATTTCAGATCCTGAATTGAAACCTCCCTTCTTCTGAGAGCGAGCTTTGGAGAAAGACGTGGAGCTGGTTAATATTTCTAATTAATCTCAGCAAGTCTGAGTACCTTGCTGAAGGTATAAAACGCATGACGGAGTTTGCTACCGTAACGAACTAGCAACTAGCAGAATCAATGCATGCCTACCCGCAGTCTGCACTGACTTGTTGATGTCAATTACATTGTGTGTCAGAATGAATGAGCGAAAGACAAATGAATGTAGCTGAAAGGTGCTACGACTATCAGTTTGGGCAGTTACAGTAAATATATCAATATATTTTGTCTATATTGTCTCTGTGTTTAATGCTGGTCTGAATTACACGATAATATTGCCAAGTTGCTCTTCCGGGTTCTGTTTGTCTGCAGCTCCTTTAACGTTGCCATCGCTTGTATCCCATCATGCACTTGTGAGAGGAGAATCACCATCTGGTATGAGATTAGCTGCTGCGCTATTTCAATGGAATTTCAAGGTCACTGTGGGTTATTTGGGCATTTATTAAAGAGTAGTTGTCAGAAGAACACAGGGTCCAATTTTGATTGTCATTCAGTAATCCTGGCAAAATGGCAAAAAATGTCACTTTTATTAAGCTAATAGTCTCCAGTTTATGCTTTGAAAAGTTCAAAACAAATTAATCAGCAATTTTACCTCATATTTATTTTAAAATATGATTTATGTTGCTTCAAAAAGTTGATTAGAGGTATGTGTGTGGCTGCGTTCGTCCCGCCTTGCGAAGCAAAACCTCACATCGAGTCATTATGCGTTTCATCAGCAGGGAAACGAATAAGACAAAAAAAAAAGAGAAATAAAAAAATGTAGTCTTCTTCCCTCTGAAACAACTTCTATTCTGAAGGTTGTTCTTAATTAGTGCAACCTGGTAACATTCAGGTGTGGGCCTATTGCTCGTCGCATATCGCCATCTGATTACCGATTGGTCGAGTCTAAAGCCCGACAACTCCTCTCATTTCTTAATATCTCTTTACATCTATTTATTTTTTTCTTTCTACTGTACAGCAAAGACAAAACAATGCATTATGAGACAGAAACATATCGATGTAAGTTGTCCTTGCGCTGGTAATAATGAGAAACCCGCTAATATTACTAAAAATTAATTGTATTACCTTTTAAGAGCAGTTTCTCTGTAAGCCTATTTGCTTTTTATTTCATTGGAATGCACAAATATCAGACTTTCTGTGATCGAGTTTGCCAAAGACACGTTTTGCATCGGGTGTGGAGCTTGCCGCAACTAAAAGCACTCAAGGGTAACTGGTGTGTTTTACAGAGCAGCAGATGTTATCGTTCCTCCATGTCGTCACGGCGATGAGAGCAAAATTAAACACTCTTCATATCAATCTAAAGAGATCAACAAAGGCTGGTAAATAAATGCATTGCCTCATTTTGGCATCACTTGCTAGCCAATCATTTGCCACAAATGTGTGAAGAGCGATCAGACCATCGGGTCACGACCTTGAGTTTAAAACAAAAAAAATAGAAAAAGGATGAATTCAGTGCCTCTGCCTTCATATTAACAAACTTGTGTGTGGGATGAGAATAAAATATTTGCAGAGTAATTTAAACAGGGACGTGTGTGTTTTATTTATGTACAGTGTTGAGTTTTCTGTCGGCAGAAACGGTACAAAGTGTAATTTGTATAAAAGAGAGACGGTACAAAAACCCATGGTGCTTTGGGGGTGAAAGGTCCTCCCCGTTTGAATTGAAAGTAAGAAAAATTGAAATTCTGTAACTCTTCAATAAACGTTTTGGAGTGAGTATAAAACACATTGTATCGAAATAAATCTGATTTATGAACTGTACAGTCTGCAGGACTCCATTGTTCACATTTATCTTTTTTGTGGATCTGTCTTGCTAAAAGAGAGATCAAGACAGATTTTATGTATCCTACTTTGAAACTGTTGTCATACTGTTTTTAGGGCTGGGGTTAGGGTGTTTTTTGTCTGTTTGTCCGGGCTGTCACTGCGCATCCCGCCCATCGCGGCCTTGTTCCCGGCCATGACGGGTGCAAAGCAGCTCTGCTTCGGAACATGTCGCGAGCTGGTGAAGAGGAGGTGGGTGTGGAATCATGAAAAGGGCAACGTCGAAAAGCATCGCGCCGCGTGTCCTCTTGACTGCCTCGCGCGCGGTGACGTGCCTGTCACACAGCTGGAACGTTGGGACCGGTTGTCACGCGGCCACCAACGAAAACGGCAAATCCCTCCTGAAATGTGTTTTGTCTATTTTTCTTAAAAAGAGGGCAGTGGGGCGTCTTGCTGGAGGAGATGCTGCTGAGGCTTTTTGACGTGATTTAATCTCACTTAATGAAATGTGCCTTCTTCTTCTCCCCCCCACCCCAACAATTTGTGAGACACTGGGATGATGAAAGTAATAAGGTGCTGCTGGAGTGCTGCCTCTACCAGCAGTGGAGGTTAAAATTGTCTTCTTCACCATGCTATCTGCTGTCGCTGTCGGCCTCACCTCGCGCAGACTCACACATTTTCTCGCGCTAACCTCGACACGCTTGGACTGCGCGCGCCTGGGGCTTTGTGATGCATTTAGTGTAAATTTAAGTAATAATATGGAACTTAAAAAAAAAAAAAAGTATATAATTTTTATATTTTCTTTACTTATTCAATCTGTCGTCATGTCGTGACAGTATGGTATGAGGCAGATATGTGAAAGGATCCATCTCCTCTACCGCCTCCAATGCATTGCTCCTAAACAAAAACAACCAGTCAGAGCCAGGAGGCTCTTAATGTTGTCAATCAACTGTCCAGCATGCTAATGGCTGGGAAATGACTTACCATGACAGGAAAACTGTTTATCCGGCGTCACTGGTGGCCATACCAACTGACCTCAGTATTCATAATATTCTTAGCTAGCTGCTGCATAGCAGAGAGCAAGGGGCCCGCTATAATTTTGATTCGCCTGTGATGGTTCACCCACCAAAGGTTGTACTGGTGCTGCGTTTAGATGCTATGTGCGCTCGTCGACTCCTTTGCACCGCAAAGTGAAATCCAAAAGAAAAAGTATTTAATTCATCCACCACTAAAAAGCCAATAAAGGATTTTGGTCTGGCTCAATATTTAGTTGACTGATATTTTTTTTTTCCCTTGTTTGTTTTATTGAAACAGAAAATACTGACATATGAAAGCTATATACATTTTAAGTAACAAAAAATTTCCACCTCTAAGAAAGTCCCACCATTTTTTTTTTCTTTCTGCTTTTTTCTTTTTGAACATGCAACCTAATTCGTTGTGTTTTACGTGCAGCGTGACGCGTCGTTACCGCTCCTAAACTTGAATCTTAATATTCCCAGTTTTCAGTGAAGGCAGCATAGCTCCGCTTCCTCCTGTACAGATCTTGCTAACTGCAGCCATTTTGATTTGAACCGCATCTCCGGAGAGAAGCAGACTGGAAAAGGTGGGAATTGTGTTCCGCCAAGAAAAGCACGCGTGTTTAATTTGACGTCTAATTCCCTTTTCACCGTTTGACGAACCACAGACTCGCTCCCATGTTGCCTTAGAGATAACAACCGAGTCCCCTGCGAGCTCGAAATCTTAGCTAACATTAGCCGACGTTAGCTTCCTTAGCTCTATGTCTGAGGCTGTCTTGGAGGTTGGCATTTCATCTGCCCGTGCGCTTTATTTTGGTCTCGCACGTCAACATGACATAAGACCCGTCGCTTCACCTCGCTGTATCCAACACAACAGCTGAAAAAGTTGTCAGCAATTTTCAGGAATCCCCGGCGTTTTTAGCTAGTGAGCCCAGCGGCAACGTTGGCGCTTTTCTGGCTGTTAGTGAGAGGCTGTCCTGTAAGGTGTGTTAGCCTGCGCATGTCGTCTTAACCGAGCCTGAATGCCACTTGTTCGGGATATTGCAGGTGTTACTGAGGAGAGGAGAGATGTGGGACCAGGGAGGACAGCCGTGGCCGCAGTGGCCTCTGAGCAGCCAGCAGCAATGGATGCAGTCCTTCCAGCACCAGCATGACCCAGGTCAGTGAAAGATGCGTTCACGTCCTAAACTTTTTTTTCTTCCTTTTCTCCAATAAGAAAACCGCTGCACGATTGTTTGTGATTATCTGTTGACATGTTGGGATTATTTGGTATTTATTTAGGTCAAGTGGACTGGGCTGCTCTGGCACAGGCCTGGATAGCACAGAAGGAGTCAACAGGAACACAACCGCACAGCATTCAGCCCAATGGTCAGGACCTCCCCGGCCATGATTCTGGTCCACCTGCTCCGCCGGCTAACCATGGAGCCTTTCAGGGTGAACCAGGGTTTGGACGGATGTGGCAACCAGGTAAACGCTGGAGGGGGTGAGGGGGATACTTTGATTTGACTGTAGGCTTTCTAGAGAGCCACTTCTCAGGTCAATTCTGCTCCAACTAAAAGATCTGAACTTTAAAGAAACGCTTGATGTCTCTGATTCCACACATACCGAGAATGCTAGGCTAGCTTCTTTTTTTTTCACTCTTTGTTTTGATATGACATTTTAAGTATTAAATTTATGGCATTTCTAGTGAATTGTTTGGAAAAAGCGTCCAGGAAAGGCTGTTTTTCAGGTTTGTGAACTTAGTCCGTTGCTGTGAATGTTGTAAAATGTAATAACTTGTGTTTCAGCAGTTCTCTGTCATGCTGCTTCTGAGAAATGCAGGTCATGTGACGGAGAGAACCAAAAGTAATTGTAAAACTTGGCTCAGGGAACATCCAGATTAGTAAGATTAGTGCAATAATTGACAATGTAAACATTTTATTGTATCACTCGAATTCCAGATGGTACGACAGTATCATCAGGTGAAAACCAGAAGTCTCATTCTGACATAAACTGTGTAGCTGTGATTGCGTCTTGTGCAGTTTTGATTAAGAAAATTGTTGTTCATTCAATTAAGTTACCAGAGGTATTTTTTGACAAATGTAGTAGCAGTGTTGTTTTAAAATATTACTCACAGAAGTAAAAAAAAAAAAAGATGCTTAGGTAAAACTTTTCTAAAGTTACTCGAGTAAAACTGAATAAATGTAACTAGTCACTACCTGCCTCTTCCAATAAGGTAGCTGTATAAATTGTGCTTATGGAAACAGGCAGTGATTTCAGTTTCTTTTTTTTTTTAATTGTTTATACAAATTGCATCCATGTGACTTTTTGAGGGTGTGGCAGATTTACAATCACAGATGGGAGACCAGGTGTGTCCAAACTTTTTGTTGTGTTTGCCAAAATAATTAAGTCAAAAGTAATCCTTGAAGGGAAAAAAAAAAAACTTTTGTTAAAAACTAAAAATTAGATTAGGATTTTTGCTCAAGCAATAAAAAAAAATTAGATTTTATTTTTAATTTTTTGTAGAAATTGAATGTGAAAATCATCAAAGATCTGAAACTTAAAAAGGAATTTGTGTTTTCTCTATAAAAATGAATCCAGTTTGCACATTCATTTGTGCTCAATTGAAACAAATGGGGAGAATAACTCTCTTAGCAATCAAAACAGGATTTGGGTCATAATTGTTGTTTATGTGGTCACAAATAAATAAAAAGTCTCCTTTTGAGTAAGAGTCACTGGATGAATATGTTCATATTTACTATGAAATGAGAGGGAATTTAAAGTGTGGTTGTTAAAAAACAGATGTTTTGTGTTTTGACCTAACCTGCTTTTGATTGGAAAAACAAATCATTTTCTCCATGATAATCTTGCCTTTTGATAAATTTTGATAAAAATTTAAAACTCTCCATCTCTGCAGGAGCACAGTATCAGGCCAGGATCTGCAAATATTACATATTTAGCCATTTGAACTCGTTTTATTGAGTGAAGCCTAAATAACCCGTCAGATGCGAAACCCGTCTTGGTTTCACCTCTCTCCCAGAAATCAGTGTGAACAAATTAGTATAAAGGATGAGATTTACTGGAAAGTGTGGAAAGCATATAATAAGTAAATGGTGACATGTTGCTTTGCAGAGTGGGGGATACACAGTCAGGCCCCTCCCCCTCCGCCGCCGCCTCCACCCGAGCAGCCCTGGATTCCTCCGGGGTCCGGCCCGATGGACGTGGTGGCCCCGAGCGAGGACAGCAACAGCCAGGACAGCGTGGAGTTCAACTCTGAAGCCCACCGCGGGGGTTACTCCCAGAACAGCCATGGGTATGGGGCACAGCCCGACAGCTACGCCATGGCCCCCATGGCCATGAACCAGTTTGATTATCAGGTATGCAGATGCTGCGGTAGAAACTGTTGAAGCTTGTTGGGTTTTAGTGTGAGAAGCGAGTAGCAGAGGAAGAGGCAGTCCGCAACGTCTGTGCTGGACGCCAGCGTCTAGCTGCGTCAGAGAGACTGTCCACACGTAATGCTTTACACGCTGCATGTTTGGAGTGTTTAATAAAATGTTAAAGTTTCCAGGCTGCAGATGTTCTGCATCATTTTGAAAATTTCAACTTATGAAGTGAGGCACCCAAACCTTTTATAGAAGTTGGACGTCCATCGTGTATTTAGGAAAAACAGAGAGGATCTACTGAGACAGCAAACACGTCTAGTTTATGTTCCCCTAAGAACAGAGAAGGACTGAGACCATTAAACAGATTAATTGTGATGCATTTATTGTAGAAGTCAACTAATTTAGTAACCAGTTAATTAACTGGATTTTATTGACTCAGACTTGGGATTTGTTGAAAGAAAAAACACACTGAGAGCAGTGATTAAGTCAAAACTGTACCAAAAGTATTTACATTTTGGATTCAAGATAAACAAAGAATCCTTCTTTCTCTTTAAATATGCTCACCTAAAACTCCTCAGGTGGCAGTTTTGGCTTCACATGTTCAAATTCTGTTAAAAATGTTTTTTAAAAATGTCATATTATGCACATTTTAAATGTAATTATTAATCGGTTACTTCCAAAAATAATCGGCACAAAAGATTTAAAGAATGCTATGTTGTAATCAAGCCATAAAATATGTATTTTCTTATTTAAAAAGGGAACTGAATTATTTGTATATTTGAATGAATTTCTAATATTGTGTAGAAAAGTCTTAAATAAAAATTTATAAAAATAGAATAATTGATTGATTATTCAATCACTAGGATAATCTTTAGTTTCGCAGCTCTACAGCAGACATCATTTGATTAGCTGCTCTAAAAAGAAGCATCTTAACATGACAAGTATTTATTCAGAGTAGGAGTTTGTAGTAGAATATTGCTGTATGTTGCTGAGCCTGAATCAAAAGCAACTTTAATTCTCTTAATATAAAGTAACAAAAGACAACCAGATGTAAAGATAAAAGCCTTTTGAGGGCCACCTTTGACTTTCCAGAAGATTCCGGTAGGAAATCTGTCCATCTAGCTAACAACTACAGTGATGGAAGAAATGATGAGCTCCATTTGCTTTGGTCCAGTATTTAATTTTCAGCCTGTTCCGTCTGTTCGCAGCACGGTGCCGCTCCGTCTTTCCCCCCGACTCCCACGGGGTTTCACTCCCCGTACTGGCAGGGCCCCCCTCAGAGCAGGCGGGACACCCGACCGCCTGGCTTCAGGGACCGGGCCCGATCCCCCATCCAGCTCCCCGTCAAGCCTCCAGAGGCCCCGGCTCCTCTGGCTCCTCTAGCACCTCTAGGTGAGTTTCACTCTCCATTGCTTTGTAAACCTGATGGAATTTAAATACATATTCAATGCCTTGCTAAAGTCATTGAATATGACTTTAGCATATTCAATGCTAAAGTCCTTCAACCTTTTCACACTGCAACCAGAAATCTCAGTGTATTTTTGAGACTTTATGTTGCAGAGTGGTACATAGTTGCGAAGAGAGGAAGCGCGTTTCAACATTTTTTACAAATGGAAAGTGCAGATATGCGTTTTCTCCTCTTTATTCTTATATCCCTAAAAATCAGAAATAAAATCCAGCACAACCAGCTGATGGGGCTAAATACAGGACACTCAGGAAGAAAACCATTTAAACCATGACACACATATTAGTAGAAGAAGAAAGTGATGTATTTTCCTTTTGATTTGAATTCAAAATTTCAGTCTAATTCTGTCCATTCTGCTCAATATTTATATAGACAGTCTGTCTGGTCAGACTTTTCACATATGAGCTTGTGCAAAAAAAAAAACAACAAAAAAACATACTGTTTTAAAAAATCTTCAAAATTTTCAGGTGTTTTTATTTTATCTGTAGATATTTAATCTACAGTTTCTAATTTTTTAAATATTTTTTACATTCAATAGTTTGTTACTGTTTTGCCGTAACAAATTAATTTGAAAAGTCAACAAGCTAAAAGAAAATCTCATATTGTAGACAGGAATGTGATTATTCGATGATGGTTCCTGACAAATTAAATACCTGCATCGTTAATGTTGACTTTCGTCAGACGCCGTAAAGCGTCGCACGCTGCCAGCATGGATCCGAGAGGGTCTGGAGAAGATGGACAGGGAGAAGCAGAAGAAGCTGGAGCGAGAGCGGATGGAGAAGGAGCGTGCCGAAATGAAAAAGGTCGACGGGAAAGAACACGAAGTCAGCATGGATGGGGAGGGGCCCCGTTTGCCCCGCAAGAGCAAATTTGTAAGAATCTGTTTGGATCTTGATGCTGGACTTTTTCTGGGTTATTTTCTTGTTGTTGTCAAGTAGTATCGACTCCCAATTCCTGCTAACTTTTGAAATCAGGACAGCGACGACGAGGGCAACGACGAGCACGAGAGCGAAGAGAAGATAGCCGTGAAGCGAGAGTTTACCGCCCGCAGCCCGTCTCCGCCGGCAGAGGACAGCGAACCAGAACTAACCGACGAGTTAAAGGAGGAGCTGCTGGTCGGTCCCTCCATCACATCATCCCAACGTCATAAACAGTCGGCTGAAGCCATGTCAAACATGAACCCGTTTGTTTACATCCCTCCTACAGATGGGCATCACTAAAACTCTCCTGACTGAAATCCTCCTCACGGTCACCAACGAGGAGATTATGCACGTTGCCAGGGATACCCACAGAAAAGCCACTCGAGGTCTGCTTGCTCCTTTCCCTCTCCATATCATCACCAGTTGTTTTCACCAACAAGCCTGCAGATAAATGATGTGGATAGTAATGTTTATAATCTAGTCACATGTAAGAAAGTTGATTGAACATCATATGGAGTTCATCTTATATGCATTTTTTTTTTTTTTCAACCATTCTCTGCTAATGCACCAGACGGAGAGAGAGCATGCCTCTGATAAATGATCTAAAAAAATCTAAAGCTAAATGAGAAAAAAAGTGTCTGTAGTCACTGAATTCACCTCTAATGGGAGCAAGTGACATGGTTTATTGAAGTTATTGCATTAGTACAGATTGGTTTCTTTCCCTGTTTGACTTGAAGTTTGTTGTTAACCCTCTCTTTTTTTCTCTATTTTTCTTTCTTTTCTTTTTTTTTTTTGTATATATTTTCATTTTTGCTTTAATCTCTTGTTACCAACGGCAGCTCTTGTGACTAGTGCTAAATCTGTGGCCCCTTCTCTAGCAACTCTCTTCCGTTAAGAGACAATGGCAGTTTGTGTTTTAACATGTTGTTCCTGTTGTTGATGTGAATCAAAGCTCCTGCAAAACAGCTGGCACAGTCAAGTGCACTGGCTTCTCTGACCGGTCTCAGTGAGTACCTCTTTTTCTGTCGCTGGGGGGGATAGGAATGGAGGGGCGGGGGGTGCTTAGAAATCATGGTTTGGAGTTATATTGGGTAAAACAATAAGAATTTTAATACATGATGGCAAAATATTAGTTTTTAAGATTGTTCAAGACACATTTTCTTTTTAGTTTCACAAAAGCATGCTTTTTTTTTTTTTTTGCTTTTTTTTTTGCTTTTTTTCTTAGATTTATCAGTGAAGACTGCAGATTTACATAGGATTAAGTGTCTTTTGTGGGGGTTCCTGTGTTTGAGTCGGTTTTATTATTTGTGAGAATGCATCTCGTTTTCGTTCCAATGATTGAACGGTCTGGGGGGGCTCTGTTGTGGCAGGCGGGATTGGTGACTACGGCTCAGATGAAAGCGAGGACGATGACGCTCGCAGCGCTCGAGGGTCTGACTCTTCGGAGACAGACGAGGAAGAACTGCACCACCGCATCCGAGCGAAGCAGGACGCCTTCCGCCGTAAAGAGCAGGAATTGCAGGAAAAACTGGCACAAGAAGCTCTGATTGCACGTGGTGAGTCTCAAGTTAGTTTTTTTTAAGCACTTAAAAGGAACTGAAGTTTTTTTTTCTGTTGTCTCACATCAACACAAGGAGAAAAAGTTTCCATTTAGACATTTTACAACTAGGTGTAGTTTGAAACATTTTAGAAAAAATAAAGTTCCAGTACAGTCTGAAAGTGTGAAATTTCCTTTTGGATATTTCCATGCCTGGAAACGTATGAAAAGATATTTGTAATTCCCTCTTTTTCACTAAATATGATTCTTCCTTACTTTGTGTCCTTACTTTTTTTTTTTTTCCTTTGTAAAACTCTCTGCTTCCCCCACCGTGTATTGTTGTTTCTTTCATTGTTTTCTTGGCTTATAAAGATTTTTCTTCCTTTCCTTATGTCCTTTGTTATCTTAATTTGATATTGAAGGAAGTGTTTACATGAAAAGGAATTAAAGCTTTATAAAAATGTTTTTTACATATTTGTTAAAACTAATTATGTCATGACACTAGAATGACAGATAATCTGAAAAAATTTAGCCACTTTGTCTTCTCCTGTGCTAACTACAGAAATGCAATTTGGTTAGGAACTACCAATCAGAACCAGGAGGAGGGTCTTAGTTCTGTCAGTTCTCGTGACACTTTTAAGAAATATGTAAAAAAAAAAAAAAAACATTTTTACAAAAGTTACCTACTGCATCTTTAATGAAAAAATGTAAATTATACAAAGTGAGAACCACTTACCACAACTTTATTTAAAACTAAAGTTCTTCTTACATTTGTTTTTAATCTTTGTGTTTTCCAGAAGAGATGGCGAAGGAGAGATTGAGCAGAGAAAAGGGGGAATACAGTGAGGGTCAATTAGAAAATGCACACAAACAGGAAGTAAACGAGAAGGAGCCAGAGTCTGTGGTAGACAGGCGCGGGTCCCGTAGTGATGAGGGCAAGCACTCAGGCCGAGGGAAGGAACTATCGAGGCGAGGCGGCAGCGACTCCCCGGCCAACGGTCACAGCAGCAGCTCCCGCTCCACCTCCAGCCACAGCAGCTCCCGCTCCTCCTCCACGTCCTCGTCTTCCTCTGCATCCTCCCGTAGCTCCTCTCGGTCTTTGTCCCCGCAAAGGAAGAGGCGGCGTAGTCGCTCTTCGTCCCGCAAAGCCCGGCGGCGCAGCCGCAGCCACAGCTCCCATAGGCACCGCAGCGAGAAGGCCAGGGACAGGAGGAGGAGCAGTGCAGAGCGCTCAGGTCGCCACAAGAGGGAGCGCAGCGCTTCCAGAGAGCACAGGAACCGCAGGAGTAGGTCCCGGTCCAGGGAGCGAGACAGGGATAGAGGCAGGGGTAGGGGCAGAAACAGCCGCAGTCGCAGCAGAGACAGAGCTAGGGACAAGGACAGGAAGAGGAGCCGGGAGCGTAGGGACAGCAGTCACAGTCGGAGCAGCAAACACAAACAAAAGGCCTCCAGTAGGGACAGGGAGAGGAGGAGAGACAGAAGTCGAAGCCATGAAAAAGATAAGAAAAAGAAAGATAAAGACAGAGAAAAAGATTCAGACAAAAAGAAAGAGAAGCCTAGATCTAAAGACAAGGAGAAGGAAAAAGGAAGCTCTGTTACAGAGGAGAACGACAAGGCAAAGAAAAGGAAAGAGAGCGACTCTTTGACAGACTCCCAGAGCGACAAGCGCTCTCGGCAAGATGGCAAATCGTCTAAGAAAGGCTCCAGCAAAGCTAGCAAGAAGCGCTCAGACTCCGACTCGAGTAGATCTCCCACCCCCGAAGTTAGCAAGGAAAAGAAATCTAAGAAATCCAAACGTAGCCGGTCAAGGTCGGTGGAAAAATCTCACAAGTCTGGTAAGAAGGCAAGCCGCAAACACAAGTCTAAGTCACGATCAAGGTAGTATTCGTTTTTTATTCCCTCTACTTACTCTGTTTGTTGTGTGTCTCACTTGAATTTCTA
This sequence comes from Poeciliopsis paucimaculata, assembly GCA_903067055.1. Taxonomy (NCBI): domain Eukaryota; kingdom Metazoa; phylum Chordata; class Actinopteri; order Cyprinodontiformes; family Poeciliidae; genus Poeciliopsis; species Poeciliopsis paucimaculata. The sequence continues at coordinate 96,384 of CAEGAD010012720.1, forward strand.
TTTTCAGAGAAATGTTGACTGTCGTTGCTGCAAAGTGCTCAACTGTAAAATCAAGTGTTATACAACACAGGGCTTATGACTGTTTTCTATGCCATATGTTCAGTACACCTTGGGCCATTTTTGCCTTTGAGGATCTTCGTAGTAAAATGTAAAACTGTTTGTTGCTTTGCACTGTCTTTATGGTAGTTTCCTATGTATAGACGTTTAGGACATTAGTCTCTTTGCTATGATGGCTGGGAAATTGTCTTTGCATGTTGTAGCGTATGCTTTGAGCGCTAAATATATCATTAATGTCGCGCCATCCGCCTCTCTTCCAGGTCCGCATCCCCATCCCATCGAAGCAAACGCTGAGGAGCACAGTCGACATCTGGATCTGTGCATTTACCCGCTTAAAATTCCATGAGTTGAGCAGGCTTGTCTCATTATAGAGGCAGTTGTGTAGGTGAACACCCCCTCATACATTTCTTTTATTGTAAATATGCTGTAATTTTTAAAGTGTGACTGATGAACAATACATTTTGAATGCTAGATTTCATTATGCAGAGTTTAATCACACTAAAATCTGAAGTTGTACCATTTTAAAACATAATATGAACATTTTCTTCCCTTCTCACGTTGTTGTACGATGTCCAATAAAGCCGTTTTCTTCCTTGTTTTGTCTCATGTAATTTAAATGCTGCTATTGTCATTGCTTTAACGAACCAGAAGATGAAGATTTATTAGAAATGTGATTGGGTAGGCCACTTGCCTCGTCTTACAAAGCCAGTTTGTGGATTGTGAGAAGTTAGTCCTGTTTTGAGATTTAGATGAAAAAAGGTCTTAAAAGTATTTGCAGATCCTTTGTAATTGGAAAACGTGTACTCAAAGTAACTGCAAAGTTCAGTTCAGAAGACCGGTGTACCTTGGATTTAAAAAGTTGGGTTAGAGAATTGAACCATCATCTAAAATTTGTGAATTTTAGATGACAAATTTTAGGTTGTCATCTAAATTTTCAGACACCTTTCAAATGTAAATCAAGACCAGAGAAACATAAAACAGTTTCAATTGGACTGATGAAAAGTCACTGAAATGGTGAAGACTCATCCAGTGATCAGCAATTAGAAGATGCCAATACGAAGCCAACCTGCCCTTGAGAAAAGATTCAAATTCAGGGCGAATGAGGACCGAGACTCCAGGGATTACTCATCAGTTGACCCACAAAACTACCATCGGAGAGGTGACGGCTATTGCTACAATACGGAAAATAATACGGGAGAGGAGAGGAAAAGGGTAAATATAGTTTCCTGACCAAAACATAAACATGGCTGTTCAGTATCTAATTATGACAGGTTTCAAAAAGATGTAGAAAATTTTAGTGTTAAATTGTAACACCAAAGGAAAAATAAGACCATATTATGTTATAATGTGAAGTGTGTCAGAACAATATCAATTACACATTTTTGTCATGTTTGTACAACACTGCTTTACTGTATTATGCATTTCAGTTAAGAAAAAAAAATTTGAAAATTTGTGAACTGGCGTTATTAAATGGCAGTTCACAATAGTAAAGTAGTCCACTCTTTGAGAGCAAACAGTACTTTAGAACCTAACAATAAAACTTGGAAAAGGTGAAGAAAAGTATGTAAGACTGGAAGATTTACAAATCTGGGTGACTATCACATCCAGAAGATGGCGGTAGAGGCGTGTTGACGCCCACCGCTCCAACCAGACAGCCGAAGAAGAAAAAAAGCATTCAAAGGAAAATTAAAGAAAAATGTCAGAAACAATTTGAAGATAAGAAAGGAAGATTGTTGTTTAAAAAAAATCAGAAGAAGGTTGGAAATTATACTTTTATGTTCTCTTATTTTACGCTCCTTGCCAGTCGGTGGCGGTAATGCAGTATGGTGAGGCTTGCCATTAAAACCTAGCAGAAGAAGAAGAAAAAGGAAACAAACAAGAAGAGGGTGACACAGCTGACGACTGTAGGGAGATGTACTCCAACAAGTTCGGCTGTCTCGTGTTCGGGCTGAAGGGCCTTAAAGCGACCTCCGCCTTCCAGAGAGCGGCGGCTCGGAGAGGATTCAGCTGGGCTGCGGTGTGTAAGCAGCGGACACTGTGGCAGCGGAGGAGCGCCTGTGCAGGGATGCACCAGACCGGGTAACTTAACAGAACCGAGGCTGGGTGGTTTGATAACCAGCTGAGCCTCGCGCGTCAGAAAAACAACGTGCTTCCGATCACCTTTGGTTCTCCATATGGGAACCAAACTCAGACACCCTTAGTGATCAATTGGTCAGAAACTAATGCTAACACGTTTTCTAACTGTTTAAAAATGTTCAATGAAAAATCTGCTTAAAATGATTCTAAATAACATAGAATTCTCCATAAACAATTCATTTTTGATCACAAATAGACTGAGTGAGGACATGTCATATAAATTTGCTCTCCCTGCCCCCTAATAGAAAAGGATGCATCAAACCTCATTTCTAGCTAAATTTATTTGTTAATTTAAAAAGTATATTGTTAAGACATATTATTTTCTATTTAACTAAATCCACTTTAATTACATGGTTCCAATTCACAAACCAGTTCACAAAATGTCAATTCAATCAAATCATACATAAACTCCAACCGATCCCAGTTACCAAACAAGTTCAGTTTATTATTCAGATTAGTTTAAAAAAAAAAAAAAAAGCTTTATATATAAGGAAACCCAGCAGACTGTTCTTGTAAAAAAAAAAAAAAAAATCTGTTCTATATTTCTAAATGCAGATCAGTGCGGCATTGAGAAGCAACAGCATCAAGTTTACGCTGCTGTAAAATGAAACTCAGAAGCTACATTTAATATCTTCTTGTTTAACAAGATAATAACCCGTGAACCATGTGCAGCTTTAGGTCAGTCGTCCACACCACTGTGGACCCCGGTGAGGTGAAGAGGTTCCAACTGTTGGCCAACAAGTGGTGGGATGAAGAGGGAGAGTTTGCTGCCCTTCATGCCATGAACGACCTCAGGGTGCCTTTTGTACGGTGAGTCTGTCAGTCTTTCGGTTCGGTTAGTTGTTTGTTTTTTGCAGACTTTAAAAAAAAAATGTATATGTGTATATGCAGAAGATCAACATAATTGTGGAATGAAAAGAAAAAAATGTGTGATGTGCATTTGTATTCATCCCCTCTCAGCCAGTACCACATGGAACAGAATGAGATAAGTGTAGTGAACTCGCACACGGACTTGCTTGGTTCCAGTTCTTAAGCTGTATTTGGGTTTTACACTTTGAAAAACAACTGAAAAGCGTTTTGAATCTTGGTTTTCCTGCTTCTTACAGTGTGCCACTCATCCTTAAAGTCTTACATTTACATATGTAACAGTAAGGCCTTAAGATGTCTTAAATTTATTTAAATAAAAAGGAAGTTGGCATTAAATATGTCAGTCAGACATCTTACATTTTAGCATGGCAGGACTATTTAATCTGGTAGTTTTCTGTCAAGCAAAAGCTTGAGTCATCTTTATTGCATTCTGTGACTCGAAGTGGTTGAAGCTATCACTAACTGGCTGCTAACCTATCCTTGCTTGCTAGATTTTTTTTTTTTTTTTTTTTACATCTATCATTGGCAAGTGCAAATTTATCGCTGGTTGGGTGGACAACATTTGTTTTCTCTACTTTAGTTCTGCTTGATTGAAATGCATCATCATCCCACAGCTATTCCCTCGATTTAGTTTTTTTTTTTTTTGCCTCGTATTCAAAATGGCATTAAAAAATATTTTACAAAGTCTTAAAATTTATTGACTTGTTGACACCATGAGCTAAGTTTTGTCCAGACTGAAAGTAAACTTTTCTGTTCCACAGCAAATTTGAATGTGAGACTTTTGACGGCTCTGCCATCTTTTCAGGGATAATCTGTTGAACGTGCAGAGAGAGCGTCACCCCGGACAACCGCTGGCAGGGCTGAGAATCCTGGATGTGGGTTGTGGCGGAGGCCTGCTCTCAGAGGTGAAGATCTATTTTTTGGGTGTTTTTTTTTCCTCTCCTCTCTGTTTGGGGGAACGATGCAAACATCAAGACACATCCTGCTATGTAGTATTTGTCTACTTGCTGTTTTTTTTTTTTTTTTTTTTCTCTCTGTCGCATTGAAGCTTCTCATTCACGTTTCAGTGGCAGCCGACTCCAATCCGCTTGTGAAAACATGCACTCCGGTGTCGTCCCGGCTCTACTCTCTTGTGGTCTAACTGGTCGCGGTGTGGTGGACTGGACAGCCAGTCGTCCACAGTTGTTTATCTGTTTGTTATTGTTGATGGGTGGACAGCTGTGTTCTGAGCGGAGGACGTAACCGGCTCGGTTATGTGATCTGGGATGACAAAATCAGGCCTCCGTAGGGCACATCCTGTCATATTCATGGAGACTCGCACACACGCCCATATAAGGCCATGTTAGGATCAGACCTGTTTACTGTGTGTCGGGTTGCGTTGCCCATCAGACTGGATCAGACATGAATGAAGCCTCCTGGGCAAATATTTGCATCTCTCTCCACAAGACGGCAGTCTAGTCAACGCCTAACATAACAGGATTGTCCAAATAGAGAGCTGAATTCATGGTTCCACATTTTGCTCAACAGAATATTTTATCAAATGTTCTGAAAATGTGAAATTTATTTATTTATTTTTTGGTCAGCAGTGGTTTTTGCTCTGCAGCTCTCCTGATTGCTATTATTTTTCTTTAGTTTCCTTTCTTATTGTTAAATCATGACCACTGACCGTAACTGAGATTCGTGAGGCAATTGTAATTATTGTTACTCCAACTCTGAACAGGGAATCTCAGAGGTGTGGACTAATTACTTAACATAAGCGAGTCAGAGTATGTAAAACCTACAAAGCCAGACTGAGTGGAAGCAGCTAAAAGTCTCTAAAAGTGACTTTTCTATACAGAATCAGTCTGTTTTTTGTTTACTCCCAAGAGTTTATCTGGCCTGGGGTAATGTAAGAACATTGCCTGTCACACTCACTGTTCAATTTTTAAGGCAAAAATATATTGTTTAGCCTTAAAAATATGTTTTTAGCTACAATGCTCCGAAGCAAGGTGAAAACACGGATATGCGATCTGTTGCTCGTTTGCTTTACACACTATAGCAATCATTTTCTGTGGTTAATAACTGACTGAACATAAATCACATAAACTAAAATTAGCTCAATAATTTCCCTCCTGATAATCACTATTTATTTTTTGCGGAACAGTTTTGTTTACAGTTTATAATTTTGTATTTGTAAAATTAATTGCTTGAGAATGGTCTCAAAATAATGATATATGGTTTATTGCAATAATTGCCCCAACAATTGCGACAGCAAAATTTATAATGACAGGCCTTACTACGTGTCCGTTTGACACATTCCCAAATGAGACTTTTTATTAATTTTTTGTTTGCGAAAACAAATTCTCTTAGCACATTGCCTATAATTCACAAACAATTGGTTCTGTTTCAACATAACTTCCATAATCATCAGTGCAAGGTGCACAAGAGATTAATACTTTCCAAATTTTGTGGTGTTTTGTCACACAAAAAAAAAAATAATGCAAATATTAACCCCATAAACAAGACAGCAGTTATTATACGAACTCTGTTGTTTCTTAGGAATCAGAAGACTAAATCTTTGGAACAATGTTATCACAAGGCCAAATTCTGGTAATAATGTTTTTCTTCAATAAAGTCAACTGTTGTTTTTAGTTTTTTTCCCCCCCCGTCTCTCCTCTACAGCCATTGGGTCGCCTGGGAGCCACCGTATCGGGTATAGATCCAGTAGAAGACAGCGTCCGCATCGCCCAGCTGCACGTGGCGCACGACCCGGACCTCCGCGACCGGGTGTCCTACCGGGCCTGCACTCTGGAGGAGCTCTCCGGCGAAGGGGAGCCGGAGCAGGGGGTCACCCAGTTCGACGCCGTCGTGGCGTCTGAAGTGGTGGAGCATCTGGCCGACTTGGACACTTTCGCCATCTGCTGCAGTCACGTTCTGAAGGTGCATCGTCTCTATGCTTTTGTCATTTCTCTAGCTGTTTACATCGCTATGGTAACACACGTTCACCTGAGCGCCCACGGCGTGCATATGGTGCCGTTGTTGACTTCTTATCTCAGATAGAGCTGCAGCTAGCGATTGTTTTAGTAATCGATTATTCCACTGATTACTTTGACGATTAATCGAATCTTAAAGGTTTGCCACATTCTTCAAATTTTTCATTTGAAGAATGAAATACTAGAAATGCAATAAAAATACAATAAACAAATAATTCCATTGTTTTTAAAAAAAATTATAAAATTAACATTTTATTGCCCACAATGCAAGAAAATAGAATTCCTCTAGTGCACGCTTGTTTGTAGCAAAGGAAGAGTCTATACTCTAGTTAACCATTAATTGATTACTAAAGTAGTAGATTATGATTTTAATGAAGGACTAATCAGATTAATCATTTCAGTCCTGATTTCAGTTTTTTAAACTCTTTTTTCATCTGATGCAAATTTTAGCTGTATTCTCTCCATGTACAATAAAATAAAATAAAAAAAATGTCTGTATGTATTAAAGATAATTACATTAACTTTGAAATGTCAAAAAAAAACTGGCAGAGATCTCTCAACGTGTGGCAAAAATACAGTAGCTTATTACACCTCCATGTTTTGATGCATTACGATCCAGAAACGTCGGAATTTTCTGAGCTAAGCCTGTGAGGTCCTCTTCTCTGTGTCTGTGCAGCCAGGAGGCTCACTCTTCATCACCACTCTAAATAAAACCAACCTGTCGTATGCGCTGGCCATCGTCGTTGCCGAGCAGCTGCTGCACATCGTTCCCAGAGGGACACACGACTGGGAGAAGTTCATCAGCCCCGTGGAGCTGGAGCGCCTCCTGGAGTCCAGTGAGTCTCAAATGTCCATAAGAGGGAAAAGCACCAACTAAGATCCCATACAGATGTTAACTCCCTGTCTGCATTTTACCCAAATATTTTATTCCAATTACTTTGTGTGATAACGGTTTGTCTCTTTTGCATTCCTCTCCCTTCTCAGATGGTTTCTTGGTGCAGTCTGTCCAAGGAATGCTGTATAACCCGATCTCTGGAGCCTGGAGCTGGACAAACAACACTGAAATCAACTATGCCCTCCATGCTGTCAAGCAGGATGATGAAGCTGAGGCTGGCAGCACTTCCCCTGGGGGCCACAATGAAGCCACACACAGCTGAACCACTTTGTTTAAAAAAAAAAAAGAAAAGAGAGAAAACAGGGATTGAGGTGTATAGCTGGACTCTTGGTGTCCCTCGGATTGGCTGTGAAACACCAATTAGAGACCGAGATTATTCAAGGATTAAAGACAGACGTGGCATAGAATGACCTCTGTGCACTAGTCATTAAGACATGAGGTTTAGTCAAACTGTTAATGTGGTCGATATATGAAAAGAAGCTTTCCTTGGAGTAATTGTAAGACTTCTCTGTGTCAGAGCATATCGTTATTTCCATCATATGCCATTCTGCATCAGTGAATGTTTATCAAAATGCATCTTCCTCTATTAAAGTGTACCTTTTCACTGTTATACATCTTGGAATTTTTTTTATTTTTGTCTGTCTGCTAATAAAAACACAGCTTCCTAGTTTCCATATTTAGCTTCTAAGCCCATCCAGAGGGGGAAGGGTCGCTTCCTCGGGGATTATAATGGGTCTTCTATGGAAATATTATGTAATCCAGAATGTCCCCGCAGCAGAGAATAAGTCATGTTTGACTTATTCTCAACATTGACTAATGTTCTAATGACTCCAAGGACATAACTGTGACTACCTGTTAATAAAAAAAAATATCATTTATTCTATATATTAATGAGCCCACAGTTTTTTCGCTGTCAGCCCCAAGCTGTGAAGAATAACAAAAGCTCGCGCTGTTAACGTGCACGTTCCCAGAAGGCGCGCGACTGCACAGTCGCCATGGCAGCGCTAAACACCTTAAAGATTAAAGGTCCACAATTAGTTCACCCATGTCGTCGGAGTCTGTCTCCCTGAAGTGGACGCAGACACCAGCAGCGGGACATTTTGGACTATGGCGTCTAACTATTAAGCTCCACGCTCGTTGCCTCCGTCCTCCTGTCCTCGGCATGCCCAACAAACAAATTCCCAACTCGGCTGCTCCTGCTGGACTGAGCCGTCAATATGACCGTCCTGGTTCACTTTCGAGGTTGGGCCAGAGTGAGTAGAAAACTATTTGCTCCCATTTTATATTTGAACTTGTGTCACAGCAGCCTCCCTGTACTTCATTCTTCATGTTTAAAAACGGTGTTTTAAGTAGGCTATTACAAAAGGCAACACTGGAGCATTTAAGTTGACCGAGTTTGTAAATTTAAGTAAATTATGCTTTATGGCGTCTTTGTCTGCTACGTTTATGTTATTGGGAAATTGTTTCAATATTATCAAAGACGCACGTGACGTAAGGAGCCCGTATTTTCACCGGGATGCTGCTGGAGGCTCTTCAGGGCGGGGTGACCCCATCAGACAATAGGAAAATTACATCAAGGTGACGGAATTCAACTCTTCCGCGGCGGAAATGATGTCACTATGTTGTTACAAAGTAAAAAAAAAAAAAAAGTCTACTTTCTTTTACTTTAAATCTTAGTGCTTTTTGCCAGCCTTTCTTTATCTCAAACTTGTTTACTATTTGATTTTTTTTTATTATTATTATTAGTCAACACTGTATACATTAAAGACGAATTGCAAATGTAATATATGGGTGAGACTCATCTTCAGAGACACCGCATTATTTATTTTATTTATGGTGATTTTGAAAAAGTAATTTTTGATACCCTTACAACTTCATATCCTTTGGATTAGTTAAATGTCAGTCAGTGTGTCAGAGTAACATGAGGTTTATACTACAACTGCACACTGTATTTTTCGGGATTCGAACCTGTGACTGTCGCGTTGAACACTACTTTCATGGGTCGCGCGCTTTAACCCTGCGTCACCCCCGCGCCTTTATTAGATTATTTTAATTTTTTTATTTTATTTATTTGACTAACCTGCATATTTGATGAAAGGAATATTAGTAGATTGGAACAACGTGAAACCCTCAAATAACCTCAGCGGTGGCCATTATTTCGAAAAATACAGCCGGAAGTGGCGCTGCTGTTTTTGCTGGACGCGTAACAATGCTTTGTGGAAGCCGCAGGGGCAGGTGAGCGGGGCGCCGAGCATAGTCTGAGGAAGAAGGAGCGGCAATGTTTACTCCAGACAGCTTTCTGGATGAACAGCTAGGAGTCCCGCCGCCGCCATGCCGTAGGGTAACCCGCCGGGCGCTTGGATGAAGCCGAACGGGGACCGCAGCTGGCAGGAAGCCGGGTGGTTGTAACCGAAGGTGGAGGAGGATGCACTGGGCTGCTGGCTTCGCCTCCTCCCGGCCGTGCGTGGTGGAACTGGGGCGGAATCATAGCCTGCCGCTCGGGCTGTGCGGCTCCGAGCAGCAGCAGTCTTTGTATGGCTACATCATCGCCTTTCCCCTGCAGGACTACGGCGGCATCATGTCGGTTCTGGGCTCGGAGTCCTGGTGGAAGAAGACCCTCTACATCACCGGGGGGGCCCTACTGGCTGCTGCAGCCTACCTACTGCACGAGCTGCTCGCCATCAGGTAGGCGGGCACGCGACCTGGACAGTCGTGTTTTTATTGTCATTCACCAGTCAGTGTTTATAATCCCATAATCGGGATGGATTGGGTTTTATAACAATGTTAAATAGTATCACAAATAGATGGATGTTACTAGAACACTAAAGGACGGAGTCTGTATCTTCCTACTAAGGACAAGACATGTTTGGAGAAAATAAAAAACATTTAGTCTTAGAGTACTAGGTCGGTTGTGAATGAGTGTAAACTCTGGAGCTCCACACCCAACTTGGCCTGTAATACATGCATCTGCAATGAATAGATACCGCAGATGCTTATGAAAACAACAGAGAAGACCCTCGATAAAATACAATTTCCAGCGTCTCCAGTCGCAGTACAGTGGATAACACTGGACTATTGTCAGAGCAGCAATGCGTGCCTGACAGGAGAGAGATTATATATTTGGAGCAGCCCAGTGCCGGGCAGTAAGTACATCCTGTTACAGTGGCCTGATAGTTTGTGTTTTCTCTCCCCCCTCCCATCTCCTGTAAGCGGTGTTTGAAGCCTCTGCTGAATCACGTGCAGGCTGCTGATGTCGGCTATATGCAGCCTGCCGGAATCATCTGTTTGTACTAAGTGACGCGTTTGTTGGCAGTGGCATCAATAAACCAGCTTAGATTACCCTGCTCATTGAGAGATACTTCCTGTCTAAAAAAAAAAGGAGGTCTGAGGTAGTTCTTTATTTCACCTTGTTTTAATTCAAACTTTAGGCCAAAAGTAGATGAAATACAGCTCAACATAACAGCTTGTAAAGCATGTTTAAAAACCTTGAAGTTTATTGAAATGTGTTTTTCCTATAATTAAGTAGAGGAAACAGTCTGGAGGTTTGCTCTAAAACAAACACCAGCCTGAGTACAAAATGCAGGATTGCTTTGCAGTTTTAAGACCCTCATTGAAAAACTGTAACATTTCACAGAAACATTTCCTATATGAAAAAAAAAAAATTGTTTTCAATTGAATCAATAGAAAGCGATTTTTTAAAAAATTCCTCTCGAAAGGTAGCAGACAGCCTGGTACCTTTTGCCATCTAACTGCTTGTTAGATGGAAATTGCAATTAAAGTGGAACAGCTGCAAAAAAGGGGAACTTGCAGGACAAACACAAATCTTCAGAATGCAGGACCAAAAAAACCCCAAAAAAAACGAGTGCAGTCAGTTTTCAAATGTATATGACTGCACTTGTCCTGCAAATCTGATCCACAAGAGCAATCACTAACAACCAGCCTCCATTGAAAGCTTTGTCATCATTTTGCAAAAAGAGGGTCAAACAGGACAGAGTCCAATGATAGTTTGAAGTTTGCCGAAACAAATGCTGAACGTAAAGGATTTTTATAGTTGCGAGCAAACTAGGCAAAGAAACAGTTCAAGGACAGAGAAGAGCATCTCATGTGTGTCCTGTACTGCTGAGGAGATGTGAGGACACAGCAGCAGACAGCCCTATGCTACACAAATCAATAACTAAAGAGAGATCAGTCTGCACACAAACCAGATTCTGGGAACTGTTCCATGATGTTGAACTGACACTAATATAATTAATCTAAAGTAAAAAAAAAATAAATAAAGAAAAAAAATCTTTGTGACATAGAAAGTAGCTTTTAATTTAGAATTTCTGTGATAATACAATAACAGAACAACAGATAGGCAGAAACATGACTCAATATTTGCAAGAAACATGTCACACTGAAAAGCCAAGCATGGGCCATCATTGGAATAGAATACTTTCCAATAGTGATGCCATTCCATCGCATGGCAAATGGAAACAGACATGTATACAATGGCAATACTAGACATACAAAAAAATAAATAAAATGAAACTGAAAACCATACAGTTGAAGTTAAGTTAAATAATAAAACAAGATTGCATTGAGCTAGACACAGTCTGTCCAGCCATGAAAAGCAAAACTAGTGAAAACTAAAACTAAAACTACCCTAATATGTCAATCCTCTTGAGAAATGATTGTTTTTAAAACCGCAATTTGTAATCTCATTGATACTTTGAAGAACAGAATGGCAAAAAGGAACAAAACTCTCCATGTTTACTTGAAAAGTACTACTGTGTTTTTAAATATTTATTCTAGAATTTAGCTCAAGTTTGTGTATCACAACCAAAATAACACATGTTAATCAGCGAACAAATCACCAAATTTCCAAGTAAATGTATTTCTAAAAGTGCAGTTGATGTGAAATTTGTAATAGATGTGGAAAAAACTCCACTGGGAAAAAGTATTGAGCATGTGAAGAAACGAGGTTACAAGGGTGCAGGGAATGCCATGACACCAGTTGAAATCTATCCGTAATTAGAAAGCAGTCATGACCCTGGAGTCTGATTACCACGATGTCGCACAAGAAACCTCTCATAATTGGCAAAAATAATGAGTTCTCTCCAGACCTTTGCAACCTTAACATTTATCACACTGGTTACAGAACACTTTATAAACTACTAAATTGTCCAAGAGCCTAAGACCTGGAATGAGCCACATCTGGAACCACATCTGGAATGGTCTCATCTGCTGATCAGATGAGACCAAAATTGATTGGATTCCACATTGCGCTCCAAGTTTAGAAGTCAAAACTTCTAAGCTGTCTTTTAGGAACTGTAATTGGTTTTTCTTCTACTTTTTTGTTCAATGCCAGTTGGTGAGTAGCTTAATGGAGCATTACCGCCACCAACTGGTAAGGAGTGTGGACCAAATGGTGGTAAAATAATAAAATAAAATAAAATAAGTTCTCATTGCTCCTCCTTTACTTCCTCATCATTACTGTGATTTGTCACAGTTTTTCACCACGCTGGTCACTTTACATCATTTATTTGATATTAATGTGGATGCTAAACTGCCAGCAATTCACTGTGATTGACTGCTTGTACAAACTTGCCAGTGCAGTAATGCAGTGTAATCTTTGTGTTTTTACTCAAGGTCATTATTTCTATAAAATCTAAAACAAGCCCATGCCTGCTTTTATCTTGTCTTGCATACCAAAGCTATTTTCTCTACTGCGTACTACTATTTCAGCTCTTAAGAAAAATTGGGAAGTCGTCCTGTTGGAGGAACTAAATTAACAGTTGCTTGATTGAATATTGTGATGTGAACAGGAAAATGAGGGACAATGTGATTGATTTCTCCTTTTCCCCCCTCATGAAGTTTTCTTCTTCTTGCAAATGAGCACATCACTAAGTGTTTCCAGGCTGCAGGTCTCAGATCAGATCATAATGTTTGCTCTGAGCTGGGGGAGAATGACTCATTTACTTTACACATCCAAGTCCTTCACAAGCCCTTGATACCACTCAGCGGATACGCTGGAGCAGGACAGTGGCATATCAGCTATATTTTCAAGCTAGCTTAAAATACCTATTGCTCCATGACCCTCCATGAATAAATTATCTCTTAAAGTGCTGAACATCTCGGGCTGATAACTCGGAGTCTTCTCGGTGTAACGCTTAAACCAGGTGACAAAATATATTCGTACGAATCAATTCATTGAAAAAAACTGCCATTTTATTAATAATGAGCTCAAAGTAGTCGATTAAATAGAATAAAAATTAACTTTATTAAATGCATACTTTTATTTATTAGTGTTCTGCCTCTCTGTGTGTGTAGGAAGGAGCAGGAGTTGGATTCTAAAGATGCCATCATCCTCCATCAGTTCTCCAGACCAAAGAACGGGATCCCCAGCCTCTCCCCCTTCTGCCTCAAAATAGAGACGTACCTGCGCATGTTGGATCTGCCTTACCAGGTAACAGAGACTCTCCACAGTTGCTGTATTTTATCATCCTTAGAGAAAGCGATTTCAAAATAAAGCCTGTGTACCAATGACGAAGGACTAAATATACCTGAGTTCATCTATGTTTTTGTTTTTATCACCTGCAGAACTACTTTGACGGGAAGCTGTCACCGCAGGGAAAGATGCCGTGGATCGAGTACAACCATGAGCAGGTGTCGGGGTCAGAGTTCATCGTAGACTTTCTGGAAGAGAAACTGGGGGTCAACTTGAACAAGAACTTGACCCCACAAGAAGTGGCCGTGTCCAGGGCAGTCACCAAGATGGTTGAGGAGCACCTCTACTGGTAAGGGGGCGACCCACAGAAGCGCTCACAGAACATTCTACGACAAGAAATCTTTTGTTCTTCCTCGGTTATGTAAGCTTTTTGCCACTGAATACAAACATATTGACATTTTTCACTCTGGAGACAATAGAAAAACATCCTCTGATATTTATTAACAGTGTGGAGACCTGATACATTATGAAAGACTGAATGTATAACAGCTTGGTACAAACTTAGATCACGTTATTTTAGCTACATAATGCCCACTTTGTCATTCTGATAAAAAAAAAAAAAGGTTTGTTCCCTGACTGGCCCTGTAGCTTTACTTAAGCATAATACTCTTCATTTTTCTATGGGCTGATCCGGCCCTGACGGCTCCTGATTTGATGGCGTGTTGAGTCACACCAGATCGACTGGAACAAACGCAGGCTACTTCTGCTTCTAGGAAATTGTTTTCACCCCTCTTCCAGCACACACACAGGCTGTTTTCCATTACCTAAAAGCTGCATCCATCTTCCACCTCTCATCCCTTACACTCACACTGTGCTTTAACCTGCTGTTTCATTTCCATCCCTTTGATAACATCAGGACACAAGCATCCAGAAAAATCTTGTTTTTACCCCACACTCAGTGGATTCCTCATAGCATTAGCTGAGGTCAGTCTTGTAACCCACATCCTCCTCCACTCCTTTCTCCCCCCCCCCTGGCTGCTTTCTGTGCCACTACATCCACCTGCCACATTTAGACCCACATTTAGACCTGTGGGCTGAATTATTGATGAAGGGTACTGTGACAGCTTGTTGCTCGTTACGTGATGAGATGCATGCAAGCATCAGTGGGCTGTTTCCTGAGCCCCAGAAGTTGCAGCTCGCATGTTGCTCTTAAATACCACACTACCGCTGCTGGGGATGTTTATTATTAGTATGTGTTTTATGGAAGGTATTTGTGTACCGCGACTGCATACTCGCTAACATCTCACACATCGAACAGTTTTTATTTTCATTTTAACAAAGCTGCGTCTGTCTTTGGGATATCAGATACAAGCGTCAGTGTGCAGTCAGACATGATACTGCCCAGAGTCTTTGATTGAATTTGTGTCAAGGAACCATTCATACATATTATATTGAAGGAGTGCTGCAGGACATTTGGACCTCTTCCATCTTTTTACAAAATCTGTTTCATAATAAATATTGAGTTTTCAGGGAGCAAAGCAACTGAAACATTAAGTGACTGCATGCACACAGATCTAAAAAATGGAGAAAAATCAACATATCAAATGGGATATAAGCAATAAAAAGCAGTCATTCTTTTAGTAGTTTTGTTAATGTAGCTCTGTGATAGGCATAAACATATAGACGACTATAGATGGAGAACTGAGTTAGGTCTGTTTGTTCTTACACATGCACAACACAGTTTATAGTAACGGTGGTTTGAGACAAATTCTAACTTAAAATCAGGATAATCGATGGATTGTTTTAGTTCAACTTGTTTGGTTTCCTTTTCTTTAAGAGAGAATGATAATCTGCAATGTGAAGATGTTTTTGTTTTACACTTTACTCTTCAGTAAAATTTTTGCAATCTTGCAGCTTGGCCTCAAGTACATAACAAGTAGCAGGCAGGATAAGGAGCAGATAAGATAAAGAGAGCTGGAAGGCAGCAGAGGGAAATGTGACTGATAGTGGTGCACTTCTTTTAATTAGACTGAACTTTGTGTAGACAGAGGCAGGATCTGAGCCTCTGGTTAAAGCACACTGAAGCTGAAAACTCTTTACAGTTTTTCCATCAGAGCTGCACAAAATTAGCAAAACACCACACTGCATTATTATTATTGTATCAAATTTATCAGATTAACGTCCATAAAATAAAAAGTCAAATCTCACCCAAAGTTGCATGCATTCTTCTTTTAAAAAATGTTGCACATTTCAATCTGTTTTGACAGGGCTGGACGATATGGCTCAGTAAAATATCATTATATCAGTCGATATTGATAATTGTTGATTAGTTTTTGGTTTTAAATGCGTCCAAACTGGTGGTGTGACCTTTCCTGTTTTATCCAGTTTCCTTTGTAATCATTTTCTCCTCTCACTTCACACCTTTGTTTTTTTATTTTTAAGTATGGGATAGGGTGGCAAAACTGCAATCGGTGCACTTTTAAAGTTAGATGCACATGATTTGCCAAGTCCAGCGGTGAGAAGCAAACATTGTGAGATTTAAGATAAATTGTAAATTAACCCTGTTTGGGCATGCAACAAACGCCATCAACAACTACCTTCTCTGCTATGTTAAGAGAAGGTTAACACTTATTCCTCTGCAAACATATTATTAGAGGTACATTTTAGAAATACTAAATCTGAGATAAAATAGAAAATAAAAAAAGAATTGAATCCATCTAGGGGATAGTTCTAATAGAGATTAAAACACCACCCTCGGCCTTTTGTTCAATGTTTTTAAAGAAAATTACTGTTGGAATTCTTTACCTTAACATGAGATTCCTATTTCTGCCGTGAGCTGAAAGTTGAGGCAGAGCAGCTTTCGATTCTCATTAATATTTTCAACTGTAGTTATTCCATGTGTTCCCTCAGGACAATAGCATACTGCCAGTGGGTGGACAACGTGGAAGAAACCCAGAAGCTGCTGGCGATGAACGGTCCTCTGAGCGACACGCTGAAATGGCTGCTGAGCCACCTGAATGGCAGCATGGTGCGCAGAGAGATGTACGGCCACGGCATCGGCCGTTTCTCCACGGAGGAGGTCTACACGCTGATGGAGAAGGACATGAGGACGCTGGCCACTCTGCTGGGTAGGAGCAGGAACTCATCAGCTCATTTATTATCAGCATCATCATGAACAGTGAGAGAGAAGTTGGCTGGAAAGTAACTGGCCCGATCCTTAATTAGGATAAAGATAAAACGGTGACATGTGATGATGTGATTTTATGGCAAAGGAGCAGCTGAGCTCATGCTCTAAAATCTCTGCATTTAACATATTTGTTGTTTTGTCATGTAGGAGATAAGAAATACTTTATGGGCTCCAAGATGTCAACGTTAGATGCCACAGTGTTCGGCCATCTGGCTCAGGCGATGTGGACTCTACCCGGGACCCGGCCAGAGCAACTCATCAAAGGTTGGAGTCCTGTCAGCACCTTTTCGTATTTTGTCTTATTGCAACCACAAACTTCAGTTGTATTTTATTGCGGTTCTTTTTAACTGACACAAAGAAGATAATAGATGGTTTTTGAAAGGTTTTACAAATAAAAATCAAAGTTTGGCCTGCATTTGCGTCCGCTCTACTGAGTGAGCAGAAAGGGAGAGCTTTTGGGAACAGCAATTTTCAAGTCTTGCCGAAGTTCTTTAAATTAGACTTGGGCTTTGATTGGGCCACTGTTAGACATAAATGTGCTTTGATCTAACCCACAGGGCTGAAACTGCAGCCCTCAGATGGATTTTAGATGTGCCACTGTTCCACCACACCTTAATCTGTCATTAGGTCATCAGCCGCACTCTGTAGAACTTGATGGTAAATTACTTTGTGTTGACTAATGACATAAAATTGGTTATAAGCTTATGTCTCTATATACTATAGGGGTACTCTTATACTTTATAGGGGTAAGAAGTATGTCACTACTTGTGTAAAAGTAGGTCAACTAAAAGATAAATGATCATCAAGACAAACTTGTATGAATATATATATCAGTCATAATCATTCAGGACCAGTGCTTTGCCTTTTCCACCACAAGTTAAGTTTAAATAAATATTTATTCACACCAATCTGAAAAAATATGTGAATTAAGAACTTTAGCTTTTAAATTTGATATGCACATAATAAAACCTAATGAATTCAATGTTACACAAATGTAAATACCATTTTAAAAAAATAACGTTTTGAGATTTTAGTCAGGAAAAGTGTGAAATTTTGAAATGAAAAATGTGTGGGAGTAGGATCTGTCAAACCAGAGACTCTAAGATCTGATACAGCAGCTTCATTATTTACAGCGTGTTCCAGAGTAAAACACACATAAAAGGTTCACACAGATTCACCACCTGTTTAATCTTATTTTAGTTTTTTTTTTTTTAAACGAAACATAAATAATGCTTTGTTCTGGATGCTTTGTTCTGAGTTTTGTCTTTAAGTCTAATCAAATCTCTGCTATGTAAGCCAGTGTCTCAGTGTAGTCCTTAAACCTGTATTAAAAATGTAAACTTATCCTCTGAATTGGACTGACTAGCTCTAATAATCCATACTACTACAAGAGTGGCCAATTAAGATTAAACACTTTGGTGTTTAATCCTTAAACTTCATCTGATAGGAGAATAATAAATAATGTTTTCTAATTAGAATGTGGCAAAAAATACTAAAATAGCTCTCCATCACAAGGGCATTCATTTCTCCTAATGATGAGAGAAACAAAACTTTTACAACCAGATCTTTAAAAAACAATAAACCTGACATGTGAATCTCTAAAATGATCTCTCTATAGATAGAAAAGTTAAAGGGTCAGTATAACAATCGGAGTTCATGGAGCACTTCTGTGAGCATCAATTATCAAGACGCAGATTCCCAGTTTGTTTTAGGTCTGAACTTTGATTGGGCCATCTTAGCATGTAATATGCTTTGATCTAGAAAGTGAAACTTTGCCACAGTCTTGTCTTCTTGTTTTCTCTGACATGTTTCCATCCAGAAGCAAACAATAAAGCAGAAATAAACCACACATCCATACCTTTAAAAAAGCAGCAGTCAAAAAAGCATCCAGAGGAACAAGAAACGACTGAATGCAGTAAGATTCCAATTCTAGAATTATTTATTGCTCAGGGATGTGGTACCAACATCGACTTCTTGCCAATAAAACAGCTAGCTCGGTTTTTTAAGTGCTTATGTTGTTTTTAGAAGCAGTTGAGACCCAACTTGAAGGACAAAAACGTGTAAAATGTGAATTTTGCATAATACGTCCCCTTTAACAGTTGTGAAATGAACAAGAGGAAAGTCCTTATACCTGAGTTTTTAACTCCTGCGCTGAAACACCGTATCTGTGGTTAATGTCTTCTCAGGAGAGCTGATCAACCTTGCCATGTTCTGTGAGCGGATGCGAAGGAAGTTCTGGCCTGAGTGGTTCGTGGAGGTGGAGGACCTTTATTACGATGGAGACAGTGAGAGCAGCAGCAGTAGCACCCCTGCAGGTCTGCTGGACTTTGGCCTGTTCTCCAGGACTGACACTCTGGATGACAGTGACAGCGGCAGCCAGTCCACCAGACAGACACACACACCCTCCCCCGAGTCGGACCACTCACTTTTTGACTCGGACGTGGGGACGGGCTCCGAAAATGACATTCAGCTCAAAGAGGAGATGATGCCAGACCTGGAGGTTTGAGTTGTGATCGGTAAGAGCGGGACCTAACAGGAAAGCGGAATAGTGGACGCGGCAGGCAGCTACAGCCAGCTACAACCTGTCCAGATGACGCTTTGCACATCTGGAGAAATTAGTCCAGCGTCTGCACTCGCTAATTCCAACTTCCCCCAACAGACTGGGTGTGTATATGCAGAGGATACAAAGTAAACCTCATAATAAAACATAGCGTACCCGTTCGTCCCCTTACTTACCATCCGAACTGTCGCGTTTGCAGTTCCTCTTTGCCTTATTTGTCTCGTCCTCAGATCCAGAAGTCGCCGGCGCAAAAGTTACACAAACCAAACATTGGATCTCATGAGAAGCGTGGCGACAGAGGAGGAAGTGTTGCAGATGTGACAGGTGGCACTTAACTTGCTACGAGATGATGCAACTAATCACCACTCTGCCATGTGTCAAAAATGCGTAAATCCATTCCAACAGGTGCAGATTGATCATGTGGCTCAAAAGGGAACAGCTGCCATGTCTCTGCTGTTTACCATCCGTGTGCTGAATAGTAAACACAGACAACAGTGAGTGCCACTTCTCGTCCGTCACAGATCCTAGTGTCATTTCCTTTATGCTGCTGTGTATTGTTGAAATCTGATTAAACACTGGGGAAGGAGGTCTATGACTTCATCATCTCCAGCCCAGGTCTAGTCGCAGGTTTATTGGATTGAGAGCAGAAGAAAGAATTTGTGCCTGTATCAGTTACCAGATTTGATCTTGAATAATTATTTACATGCACTTTATGTTTAAGTTTAAATTTTATTAATTTGTTTATTTGAATTCCAGCTCATTTGATGTGTCAGAGCCATATTCGACCACTAGATGGCGGCATAAGACATCCCTTTTGCCCTTCCTTTGCTGTAACACGGAGCAGACTTCTGCAGGAGATATGAGTTATTTATGGCTACAAACAAAGTATTTGTCCTTCATTCCTGACATTGTAATTCCTATTCATTGGTGACTTGTCATGCAGCGTGTAGGTTTTGTGTGTGGGTGCATGCGTAGCTGCAAACTGAAACTGAGCACACAGCAACAAATCAGCCTTAGTGCTCAGAATATTTATAAAGTGGTGACATTAGTCATTTATTTGTTCTATCACAATTTATTACCAGTGCCATTTGATTTTTTTCTAGTGAGTTTGTGTTTACAAATATATATTTTTTATTATGTTTTTGTTTTCTTATTGCTTTCAGAGATGTATTATTTTTGCACTAGTGGAATTTTTTTTTTCACTTTATGTTAAAGAAAAATCTGCTGTAAAGGCCAAAAAGAGATGCTATGATGCATGTAACATGGGAAACTAAAGAGGTCCTAGTAATGATTATTCAGTGAGGGAGAATGCATCGCTCCTGTTGGCTGTGTGGATGTGAATGTTACCCTGAGTGAATGTCATCAGTGAGACACTTCATGAAAAGCTCTTTATGTAATGAGATAAGATTTCAAACCAAAAGGAGCTAGATGAGAAACCAGAAGAATCTGGGGAGCTTTCAGGTAGAAGAGCTCAAAACGGCAACGTGATGGATGTAAAACGATTACACACCATGAAACTAGCACTTGACGTGTGGATACATTTGCTGCTGCTGCCGGTAAAGATGCGTGAAAAGCCTTAAAATGAATTCATCTTTCCTTGCTTTACCATCATTTCACATTACCATTTTTTCATCCAATTGTTAATTAAAGATGGGGGGGGGAATCCAACATTAAATATTAGTCTTGTCCTTTTAAATCTAATGAAGTTGGCATGAACAGGGAGATCTTTGGCCTCTTTGAACAATATGCCTCGCTAATCCATCCTGAGTTTTAGTTTTTCTATTTCCCATTTCAGTCCAGCAGATTGTCATGTAAAATCTGGTATTTTAATGACTTGATGTTGCCTGGCACTCTTAACAAGATTCCCAGGCCCTTTGGAAGACAAGAAGACTCGGCATCACATGTCCTCTACCGTACCTAATAATGGGTATGAGATCATTTTCTGAATATTTTTTATCCTGCATTTATGCCAGAAATAAACAAGTGACTGAATATTTTAAGCTGAAACGATCAGTCATTGTCTTGTCTGACAGAAAACACAACGCTTCAGAGTGTTTTAGTACTACTGAAGTTAAGTAAACCATATGTTTACATTTGTGATGGTTGGACAAGTTTTCTTTTCTGCCATGCTTCACAAATGAAATGTAATCACAGTTCCCCAACAGTGAGCTTTGAAGATGTTTTTCTTCTTCTCCTTTACAATACTGCTCAGTGCATAATGGGAAAAATGAATTAGCATCTAGTAAACTAAACAACTAAAAATAAATCTATTCAAAAAAGCTTCAGCTACTTTTATGTCAAAAGGACTGTTAGGGGTGCCCACAAGTTTGATTTCAATAAACACAATTACATTTTTAATTGGATTATCCTGACTTTTTTTCTGTGTAAAATTATGCCACTGCAATACAATAGTTAGTTTTAGGGCTGTTCACACATCTTTACCGCTGTCACCAATAAATATGGTCACGTCTGTATTTAAAATTGGTCAAATTAGAGAATACATTTCCCACAGATAGTGATTTATGGACCTCCATAAAACAAATGAGATGAGTGGAATAGTATTTGTCACTTTTTTCTTACACCTTCTGCTGCTCTGAGTTGTCTGGAACAGTCGTCACCAGATGAATGATTTCTCGGAGAAAAGCTGTTACAAAAAGTGAGAAGCTTGTATATTGGGTAAAAAAAAACCCCAGCTCTCTTTCTGAAATGACGAGTTTGTCAAAATGCTATCTGCAAATCACTTCTTTTTTCCAGTGACACAACCTCTCTGTTTTGTTTTGGTTCAGTATCACTGCTCTCATTAGCATCCTTCCTGGAAGCAGCAGGCCGCTCATTCAGCAGAGGGAAAACCGAAACCCCATGTACGACGGTTGCTCCAAAACAAATGACTCGCCAATTAAGCCAGTGCCTGGCTGGTAAAGTGCACCAACTGAGCGTTTGGCAGCCAAACGGGAAGATATGCTGCTCGAGGTTTCTGTACAAAACTGGAAATAATTAGAAGGTTAATGTTGACCCTATTTCTTTTTTTTTCTGAAGCAGCAGGCCATTTACCGATAGGAAAGATTTTTAAAAGTTTAAAATGTACTTAACGTGGCAGCTTGTTAGAAACCACAAACCTCGACTCATCTGTCCCGAGCTCGACTTCTTGGTTTTCTGACACATTACTGTTGAATGAAGACGGTTAAATGTTTTACAAAAAAGCTGGTAAAATGTCATTGTTTCGACGTTTTAAAGTCCTTTTTGACTGGACAAAAGAACGACTGAAATGACGTGTTTTCTCTGGGTGAAAACTAGATTATTTTTGTTTAAAACAGCTGTGTAAATGACATATTAGAAAATTCCACTCATCTTCATTGGTCTGGGACAGAAATGGTCAGTTTTAGTCGCTGGGCACTGAAACCAAAATTATTTTCCTGTCACCGGACCTTTAAGTAACCTGAAGGCTGGGCCAGGTATTCTGATGGCTCGGTTCTCAGACTTTAAGGTTCTGTTTCCTACATGTTGTCTTGTCTGACCTGATCGATCCAGTCACCACAAACCGTACAGTTGGACTGATTTAATCAAGCCATATTAAAACTAGATGTCTTGTTTTTGGGGAAATGTCATAGCAATTAGTGCCGGTGTAATATAAATATTGTGTGACAATGTGTTTCCTGCTGTATGTAGGTCTGACTGACTGATCCAACTACCTGTGGCTGTGCAGTCACAAAGAGTGGGGCCACTGGAGGATTTCAATAAAGCCTAGCTGTGACAATTTTAAGCATCTTGTTAAGATTGTTTTGTTTTTTTCCCCATCTCCTGAGGGAGTAAAGATGGTATGGCAGATGTTACTTCTTTTTTTTTATATATTCCTAATTGTCATATTTCTGGTTGTATTTTCTGTGTCTGTGTAATCAAACAGGCAAAACAAGTTCCAATCATTCAGGTGCCGAGGGGACCTGCCAGCTGCTGGAGGGCGAGCCAATAACAGCAGAGATTTACTGAAGGTGAAAAGAAAGGAACGAGGGGCTGCGGAGAAGACAAAGTTCAGCAGGGGCAAATGCAGGAGTAACCTGGAGCAAAAAGTGAAAGGAGGGATAAGAGGAGGAGCAGGTGGTGGAGAGGAGAGAGAGCTGGGGATGGGGGGTTGTTGGGAGTCACGGGGAAGAGGAGAGAGGGAATGAAAGGAGTGAAATATAGAAAGAGAAAGAGTTTTCAGCGAGGAAGAAGAGGAGCGATGTGGAGGGGATGAGGTGGCTGGGCTTCAGGGGGCCTGAGGAGAAGATTCGAGGGCCACGGTTCAGGAACCAGGCTCCCGGGGGATGGAGCAGGTGCAGGCTGCGAGCGAGGCCTTTGGGCCTAATGGGGTTGCCAGAGCTTAAAACAATCTGCACTGCTCCTTTTTTTTTAAATTTGGCTCTGCTTACAGCCCAGCCCTCCTCTCTTTGACTGTCTCTCCCTTTTCTCTCTACGCTTAACAGATCAGCGATCCACAAAGAGGGGTAAACACACACGGAGCAAAATTCAAATCAGAACTCCCCCGGCTCGGCAAAAACAAATTAGAGCAAACAAATTACGGAGAGTCAACACACAAAAACGAGGAAGCATCTGTGGCTCTCCGGACCGCCGGAGTCTGTGGCTGATTCCGACGTGTTCCTCTCCTCCAGTGACTGCAGTACTCAGAAGACACAGCAGATGGCAGCACAACAGCCTCTCCGTTAACAACCATTGAACAAATTACTGCTTCATATTTCAACAAACAAGGCTATTTCTTATTTAAGGGAAACATTTCAATTTGGAAATTGTGTATTTTTGACAATAGTAGACTACTGACAACGTTTTGCGTGCATTATTTAAGGAAACCCAGCTTGTTTTAATATCAAACATGACTTAAAATTTGACTTTACAATTTGAATGCCTTGAAATTGGGCCTCTGTCTCTTTAAGAAGCTCCAGCTTTTTTCGACACTTTGCCTTCAGCACTTCGTCACAACACTTCCATCATAAAGTGCGAGAAGCACGAGACTGTCCCTTTAAATACAGATACTGTAGAGTGCCTTCAACGTTTTCCATAGTTTCACATCATAATCTTAAACTTTGGTGCATTTTATTTAAATTTAGCCACTTAGAATAACATAAAATAGTGTGTCACTTGAAGTGGAAGGAAAAGCCTGTGAGTTTTTCTTTTTTTTTACCCACGTAAGAGAATATTAAAGAGGAACTACTTTCCCACTGTACATATAGCTGTATGTTTTTTCTAGAGACAGAATTTTTTTTTTCCCAGCACATTTTTGAAAAAATACCTCAAGCTCAGTCAGACTGAACTTTTAATATCAATTTGCTGCAGATTCTTGATTGCATTTTGGTCTGGACTTTGAACTGGGCCGTTCTGATATGCTCAATCTGTGTCTTCTATTGAAGAAAACCAATCCCACAGCATGATGGTGTCTGACTTGTGGATCTCCACTTTTCAGATGACGGATTAAGTATTGCTGAGATATTGTAAAAGCTCACTATGTTATTTCTCTGCAACTTTTTTTTTTCCACATATGTTCTCCAACAAACCTCAGAGGCCTTTGCAGAGTCACTGTATTTATACCGAGTTTATAAATCCTCCCGAGATATTAACACAGGGGGGAATCTAGTGATTTGGTTGCACTGGATTTTATTTAGGGGTATTGGAGTAAGAGGAGAAATGTAAAGGAATACACACACTTTTCATATTTTTATGCATTTTTTAATTCCTCCCAGAGGCTGCACTGCAAAAACACAAAATCCTACCAGGTAATTTTGGTCTAGTTTTTAGTGGAAATATTTCAGTGAACTTGAAATACGACAAAACTAACTTACATGTAACTTTTCAACTTTTTTTAAAGTCAATAATTACTTGATATTGACGAAAAAGCACTTGTTCCATTGGCAGGTAATTTCACTTACAACATGAGAAAAATATCTTGTTATAAGTTAAATAATCTGCCAGTGGAAATATTACTTTTTAAATCAATTTTTGAGAATCGCCAACTTTAAACAAAGAAACAAACAAACTCATATTTCTTGCTAAAAAGTTGCTGATGAGTCAGTCTTGTCTTATTTCAAATACACTGAGACATTTGTACTAGAAACTAGACCAAAGTTAATTGGTAAAATGTTGTGTTTTTGCAGTGTAATTATGTACTTATTCATCACATTTAGTTGTATTAAGATAGTTTAAAATTTGTGGTCGAAATGTGACAAAACACTAAAAAAGTTTTTGGTAGTCACTTTGTATTTCTATTTATTTTGTTGCAGACTGATCTCACTCAGCTCCCTCCCTGAGCCCTGTGGCCCCTGTGGCCCTCTGGCAGTGTCTCTGGCCTGTCCATCTGCCTCCTGTACCGCCTGGTTCTGGTGGGACGTAGGCCATGGAAGACCCCTCTCACACACACACACACTCCGAACACCGTGAAAAGCCCCCAGGCCAGCTGCTCTGACTCCAGAATCTGCCCGGCGCTGCCAGGTGGGTCCCAGGATGCACAGTAGGACCTTTTACTCACACACACACACACACATACTGAGCACGTGCACACTCTGCACAATAGCAACACATATGCTCAGTAAGCCTCTTTACAAATGGAGGCGCTGCAACACACATGGTTACATGGGTGGCCCAGATGAAACACCGCGGCGCTGGCGGGTGCCAGCTCTTTACACAGAACCTTTGCAGGCTCAGGTGCGTCCCACAGCCTGCTATAATAGCCTGGGTTCGCAGGGGTGGGACGCCAACAGGTGGCGCTGTTTTCTTTACTAATTACGGCTTTATTTATTCATTGGCATGTGGAAGCTTCCAGATGACTTTGGCCGGCCTTGTAGTTTGCAGGATGAAAGCCAATGTGTTAGCGTTTGTGTGCGTGTGAGTGTGTGTGTGTGTGTGTGTGTTGGGCTTTTTTCCCTTCTTTTCTATGAGGCACAAACATAGTTTTGTGCCTCATAGTGTCTTTAATAAACTTCACAGAAATTTGTGCCTGGTTATTTTTCTTGGTGCAACAGTGCGTCCTGTCGACAGACCTTCACAGGGTGAATATTTTTCTTGAGAGCGCCGCCTCGTTTGTAATGACCAACGACTTAATCTGCTATTGACTCTCATTTGGTGTCGGCTTTTAAATTGTGATTGATGTTTGAAGAAAGCAGATGTATTGGTGCTAATTTAACAAAGTAAGAGCCTCAGTAGAGCGAGGATGATCCATACACATACACATTTTCTTACAAATGTGGCACCGTTTAGTGAAAAACAAAGAGCCTTTTAAATAGCTTAAGATTTGTGCTAAAGGGAAACATCGAGACAACAAAGAAATAATCGACTAAACACAACTTTAATAACATTTTGTTGTAAACTTCTATTTTTGCAGGAATTGAGGTAAACGTCTACGTTCAAAGGAAATACGACTTTTTCTTTCCACTTAAGAACTAGAGGTATGTGATACTGCATATTTTGGTATCTATCTAATACCAAGTGAATATAGGGTCCATATTGCAGATATCAATACCGATACTGATACCAATACCGATACTCAATACGCATGATTTATCATCAAACTGATAATTGTTGGCTTTTTTTGTGATTTTACCTTTGAATTATTCTGTTAGGACAGAATTTAGATGAGTTTATAGGTGTCTGTAATGCACTTTTACAACATATTGAAACGATAAACAGAAACAAGCGGAAAACTGCATTATTTTCTAAATAAACAAAGTCCACAAAAATGATCATTTGAGAGCAAATCTAAGCAATCGATCTTATCACCCCAGTATCTCTCTGATGCTGATACCAACTTGGTATTAATACTGTCAATAGTTTGGATCGATCTGTCCGCCTGTGCTGTAAGAACACTGTGCAAACTGTCACATATGGTTGTGGCAGCATCATGGTGAGGGGCTCTTTTGTTGCCAGTGTTCTTACAGAAGCGGGATGGAGTAATGAAGGAGGAAAACCACATCGAAAGTCTTCAACTTCACCTCCAGCCTGGCTTTAGAGGTTTAAAACTTAGACGTATTTGTGTTTGTCCCAGCAGAACAGTGATCCCAAACATAAATTAAAACTGACGTTTGAATGTAGTCGTCTAAAGCCACATTTCTGCCAGGACACCTAGCAACATACATAAGCTCGTTATTTCCAAGCTGCAGAGTTTCCGCAGAGTTTCGAGCCCTCTTCCTCACTCAGCTCCTTCAGACTAGCCAGCAGCAATTAGCAAACACCTGGTGGAACTGAGCATATGTGCTGCTACTCAGTGCAATGCTGGTAAAAAAAAATGTTGTTCAAGGGTTAAATTCCTGAAGGCGGAGTTTCAGAAAGAGCAGGTGCTTCTTAAAGAGACAGAGGCTCAATTTCCAGGCGTTAAATTAGGTAATCAAATTTCTTTTAAGTCATATTTGATGTACGTAGCATTTTTAAAACAAATGAAAGTAACATAGTTTCTTTGATTGTGTTTTAATAATTTCATCTGATCATTAAAATTACAATGAAAGCCCACACCGAGCATCATGAAGTTCTTCTGCTTGCACATTCTGCCACTTTGTTCTCAACCACACAGCTTCAATACGGTCTGTTTGTTGTCTTGTTTATGTCTTAAGATTTTCTAACAGCTGAGCAACATAAACTTTCACAGAGTTTCTGCATTCAATCCATTGACGGATCTGACTCAGGAGTTCCCAGAGCGCTGTGGACTCCCGTGGCAACAACAGGAAGTCTTTACTTGCTTCAAACAGCATCAGACACGAGGCCAAAAGATTTAGAAAACTTGACTCGGTTATACCTGCCAACGGATTCATTTGGACGCCGTCGCTTCAAATGGAAGTTCTTTTCTCCCTGCACTCTTCTCAGGTGAAGTCTGTTTTTCTTTTTTACCGGCTCTCTTCTCGACCCTTTGGTGCAAAGCCAAGCAACCGTTTAATCTTTCACATCTAGATTTGAACCCGTCTCTTTTTCCTTTTGCCAAAGGCTAAGCATGTTTACAAGACGTTGTGCACGTATTTTACAAAGCCTTTTAATTATATTTTGCTGGCAACAACAGCGACTGACTGGATCGTGCTCACAGGGTGGTGTTTGGAGGAAGCATTTCATTCATTAGGCGTCTCTGGGAGGTGGCGCGGTGTTGACGGTGTCCTGCCGTGCGAGAGACCGGGGTTAAAGTTCACCCTGCAGATGACGGGTTTGAGTCGTTACACAGGATCAGGATAAACAACCGAGTTTATTTCAATTAGCTTTGTTTTGAGAAAGTTGACTTTTTTTTTTTTTTTTTTTATCGCTCTCATAAACTGGATTAATAATGCTGAGTTATCTACAAGCGAATACTGCGATTACTAGTTAGGTAATTGTTAGGAATGTACCTACATGTTTCGATGTAAAATTTATTTACAACAATGAAAACAAGCTGGTGAGTTATGTCCTGCAAAACTATTCATGCTCCTTAAGTTTTGTCACATAAAATCCACAAAGTTCAACATATTTTTGGGGTTTATGCGATTGATCGTAAAATCAACATGAAATAGTTAATATCTGTGAAGGGAGTCAATACCATAAAGAGCCAATACTTTGAATCGGCTTTGCTCGCTTCACCGGCTACGTTTCTGCCTGCTTTGTCCATCGAGAAATTAAACAATTCCCAAAAATTACTTCTAATTCTAAGAAAGTTTCTCCTCACTCAAAACAACAAATATAAATGTCATTTTAAATTATATGTAAAAGTACATTGTTAAACAAGAAACGACTGCAAAAAAGTGAAAACAAATTTCGAGGAGGAAAACAATGAAAAACAAAACGTGTGCCTTTTGGGACACTTTGGGAAATATTTAACTGTCACATTAAATGTTCTACATGTTTTTGGGGGGTTTTATGCGACTGGTCAACATGAGGTAGTTTAACATCTGTGAAGGAGAAAAAACTGAACTGCACACCAAAAAGAGTCAATATTTGAATCAGCTTTGCACAATTTATTGGTTGTGTTTCTGCCAGCTTTAATCATCGAGAAATTAAATATTTCCAAAAAATCTCCCAAAAGACACGTTTTATTTATTTTTTTTTCTTCTATATTATATTTCAAAGCATTTGTTATAAAGCCTCCCCACATTTGTTTCCTTTTTTTTGTGTCAGTTTCTTGTCTAAGCATCTAAATGGACATTTAATGTCGACATGTTTGTTGTTTTGGGTGAAGATAAACTTTTGACTCTGACAGTTTCTGGCTTGTTGTTCATGACAGTGAACGTTTTGCCGTCTCTACCAGGTTTTCTTCCACGACCGCCTGACTCACCCTCCCGTCCACTTTCTCCAACGTTTCCATCCCCGCTGAAGAAAAACATCCACTCGTCTCGACGCTGCCATCGCCATGCCGCGTCTCCACGGGGATGGTGCGTTCAGGGTATGCAGTTAAAATATCATGTTTTGTATTTGGTTAGACTGTTCTGTGAAGAGACTTCGTCACCTGAGCTTTAAATATCAAAGCTGCCATGCATTTTGGCTGCTTCTCTTTAAGATCAAGTCTGTAATTCCTTGAAAGTACAAGTACTAGAAAGTACTTGTTCCATTGGCAGATTATTTCACTTATAACATGGGGAAAATGTCTTGTAATAAGTGGAATAATCTGACAGTGGAACTTGAAAATTGATCTGTAAGTTAGTTTTGTCTCATTTCAAATGCACTAAGATGTTCGAACTAGAAACAAGACCAAAATACTTGGTGAGATTTTTGTGTCTTTCCTGTGCAAAGATTAAACTAGTGAGACGACATGTTACAGCTTGTATTTGACACTTGTTGGGCTCCTTGCTGAATCAGTATTCAGAGCTAACAGAAATCAGTATGTGACAGTTGAGAAAAATAGCTTTTTCTACTTTTTCAAAGCCAATATTTAACATTTTCAGAGAAGCTCCAGCTCCAAAAGCCAATAAATACATTTTTTTAAAAATTCCACTGGCTAAAAGCAGTTCAAGCTCAAGTTCAGTTTCAAAGTCTGTGGGCTTCTAAATTACCAGAATCCACTTCATTTCTCATTTCAATGTTGTGACATTGAAATGTATGTAAATCAAGAGTTTATAGCGTCAGAGTGAATCTGGACATTATTCAACAGTCTAAGCCTCATCTTTTACAATATAAAAAGATTATTTCATCTCCGTCTAGCATCATGGTGAATGTCTTTTGACCAGCTTTGGGGGTGAAGAAGTCTGATTTCTCTGGTTCCAGATTGTTACAGCTGTGTTGATGTTCCTGCACAAAAACAGTGTCTGTATATAGACCATAAAACTGTCTGAAACTGTTGATTTGATGCGAATTAATAAATGAATGGGTGAAATTCATTTTAAAGGCTGTTTTCATGTGCACTTTTGGGAAAACATTGTTTTTTTCCCATCCTGCTTTTTAGTTAAAACATTTTCCTCTACGGTAAAACATCGAATCCTGCACCATTTACAACCGCAAAAATGACAATTACTATGGAACTAACCATGAAATAAAACAACTTAATTTTATGGTTGGAATATTTGTTTTTTGGTTGGTTTTTTTTTTGTTTTTTTTGCAGTCTGGATCAATTTCTAATTCCTGTTTGTTTATTTCTCTGATCTTGTTTGACTTTTTAAACTTTGGCTTCACTTTTCCAGACATTCGGAGCAGGACTGATTCATTGTGTCTCCTTTTATTCAGTTTTTTTTTTTTTTCACAGCCCAGACACAAACATCCATGGTACCAGGCCTTATTATAACTTTCCTTCTGTCAGCCTCTTATCCATTCCCCCCAGCGTACCTCTCCTCTGTTCTCCACCTTCCCTCCTCTGCCCTCCGCCTCGGATGTTATCTCCATCCGCTTACGCCCTAATACCCCGATTGTTTAGCTCTAAAAACAATAATTAGCAATCCCAAAACGACAGCCAGCGACGTGAATTTAACAGATTTTCTTTTTCTCTCGTGTGTTCATTTTCCCCCCTCTCTCTCTCTCTTTTTTTTTTTTTCACAAGAGCAAAGTCAGGTTGAGGGAGGACTCGGGGAGGTTTTTGGCAAAGCCTCTTTAAACTCTCTGGTATTATGGAGGATTATTTTGTGCTGAGATCCTGGCTTATGAGGCAGTTTTCTCTCTCTCTTTCTCTCTCTCTCTCTGGCTCTCTCTCTCTTGTCCCTTTCTCTTTCTGGTTGTGGCAGACACGCTAGGTAAACAGTTTGTGTCACACTTGATTGCGTTAGAGAAATTAAAAAATGGCAATCACAATAGGCCAGGGCTGGAGGGCGAGGAGCGAGGGGAAGGGGGACGGAGGAGCGGCGGGGCTCTGACACCAAAAGACCCCGGCTCTTTGGGGACCCCTGGTACGCGGTGTGACAGAGAGGCCGTCACGATGCGGGATTTCGTCCTTCAGAGAACACACCTCGCTTTCAGTGTCAGAGTCTATCTGCTCTGGGCCATCTGCTCGCCGTCTCCTTTCTGCAAAACAAAGTGTTTGAATCTGGCTCAGTTGCTCCAGGCTCAGTTGCTGCAGTGTTTACTCGCTGCCTGTTTGGAGGCGTGTGTGTGTGTGTGTGCGCGTGCGTGTGAGCATGTGTGTGTTTTAAGACATATTCCCTTTGTGATTTCTGTATCTATACAGCCAAAACATGTAACATCTGTGTCTCTCTCACCATGTCATCTGGACAAAAGTAAAAGAAAAGCAAACAAAAACGACTCGTTTACAGCTGACCCAGAAAACGTGTGGCTCAGGACAGTGTGGCTGAAATGCTCATCGCCAGATTGTAATTCTCTCCGTGTTGGAATATATATGTGGATGTAAGCTGCAGGGGAAACAGTTGGGCAGGGTGAATGTATCTGTGTGAGGCAGTAACAGTGCAGTCCGATAGAGGGCAGTGTGTTGCTATATTAGAGAACCTGTAGCGCGTGACCTGATGATGAAAAGGGCAAACAGAAAAACTTAGACACGTTTTGTAATGTGTCTAAGTTCAACTCCCTTATGTTTCATTTTTTACTGGGTTCTATGAGCTTTTTTTTTTTTTTTTTTTTTTTTTTTAATCCTTTTTTTTTTTTTTAATAATGTTTCATTTTGATTTAAATTGTTACTCTGCTTAATTTCTTGGTCTTTTATTATTGTTATTTTTCTTTAAATTCAATGTTTTGAGTTTACAACATTACACCGTGTTCAAATTTTTTTCAAATTTTTATGCAAGTGATATTTTCTCAGATTTTCCTAAACGGTCGATGCAAATGATGGTCAAGTCATTTTCAAGTCATGAACTATTACAGTATAAATCAAATTTCACTGAATAAAGATCCCCTTGAGAACAGTATTATTTTCAAAAATAAAAAACTCAAAATGCACTGATCCAAATTATTATGCACAGCAAATTTTCTAAACATTTTATAGATTATAAAGAACTGCAAACGGTCATTCTTTGAATGTGCAGCATTAGGTGGTCACATGTACTAAAATCAAAAGCCATTTCCACCTTGAGGTTCCAGAGGCACCAGCAGCTTCAAATAACTGGCTGCTGCTTTGTAAGGGTATTTTAACAGCTGCTCTCTTAATCCCATGAATTTGTCTGACAGAAACCTTCCTCATTAGGCCTTTATCTGTACAAATCCATCTTTGTTCTGAATCAGCCACAAATCTCTTCACAGTACGATGTTTTAGTTAAATATCTAATGTTTTCATACCTTGTCATACGACACTACACTATCTGATCATTTTTGTCAGTAGAGATCCTTTCTCTTTCCCATATGGCTTGAAACCTGTGGCCTGCTTAATAACGTGGAACATCCTTCCTAAGAAGATTTTCTTTAACTGAGCTCACCAGACAAACTAATCAACCAGCTCTCTGAAATTAATTATAGTGATTCAAAGAGTCCTGACACACAATACCATCTATAAATTTAATAGCACAACAAAAATGTTTATCTTTATGACACTTAAATCCAATTTGCATAATAATTTGGAACACGGTGCATAGACAGTTTTGGTTTGGCAGGGGTTTATTTCTGTGTGCAAAAAAATCCTTAATAGATAAAATTATTAGGATTATAAATTGTGATTTTACAAACTCAAATATGTTTACAAAATATGTTCTTTTTTTCCCCTCAAACCAACACTGAACACGTTGTCTGCTGACTTTGTTTGTCCCTCATAGCTTCGGTCAGTTTATGGTGTCAAGGTGATCAAGTCTTCCCTGATTGGTTATCTTACTGCTCAAAAAAAAAAACTTCTTTCTTTTTACTGAATTTGCCAATCTAAGAACATTACATAAATACTGCATATTTGTGCAACAGTATTTTTACTGTTAATTGTACCGACAGAACGGAAACCCCAGAAATCTGGAGCTCTAAAATTAAGCTGGAGCATCCAGTTCATCAAAACTAGATCTGACAAAGAAAGTCACCGCACCAGCAGGGGGAAGAACTGCATTCAGTTTAGAAAATGTGAACCTCCTATCATCTAGTTCAGCTCTGGAATCTGCAACAAAATTTCTTTAAAATCAGCAATGAAAATAAAGAAACATAAAAAAAATAATAAAAATGCTATCCTACATCATACAAAGGACTCATGAGTTTCAAATTGTCCAGTTAAAGTCTTGTGAAGTTTTCTTGTTAATTTCGGTTATTCCCAGGTGTTGAACTTTAATGTGCGTTAAGTGATTTGTGTAAATACTCCACCATTAAAAATATAAACAGATATTAGTTAACTAGATTACACTTGGAAGGTATTCCAGTCAAATTCTATTCAGGGCCCCAAATCATCGTAGACTGACTCTTAAAATGACAACAAAAACTTTTATGTTAGATTGAAGATGATTTTTTAAAATACAAACCTGTTCACCTGCACATTATCAATGGCTTTGTTATAAAGCCATTGATAACAAAGCGAAACGCTGACGCGCTTCAGAGAGAGAGACAAAGTGTCATAGTAGAGGAAGAGTATCCAACATTTGCTCATGTAACACTTTTAGCACCTTTAAATGTTTAAATGTCACAGCTACAGCAAATTACACCTGCCTCACATGCTGCCTCCAATGTGGCATTCAGGAGAACACCTGCGCTGAATGCGTTCTGCTCACAGAAAACCAGTGGGATTTGCTAATTGCTGTGGTGCTAACTAGCGTTAGCATTGCGAGGAGAAACGACAGCGAAAGGAGCATGTTCACGAGGAAACGTTACTCAGTCTTGTGTGTGTGTCGCTTCTAAAACTGCCAGAATTCCTAATAAATAGTTTATATCTACAGGTTTTACTACCTTTTATATGTGCAGCATATGAAGTTAGTCAAAAAGAGCAGTGGATTTTAAAACAATTGATGTGGCTTTCTTAAGGAAAACATTGCTGTATATTGTGGGTGGCCTAAATCAAGCCCTATGGCCTGTAGCCTAATGATCTGACACTAAAGGGCTTTTAGATATTTATAGTTAGATCTTGTGAGGCATAGAGCCACAGCTCGGCTTTCATGCAGAAGCTGCACGGAGATATCCACATTTCCAAATCAGAACTCCTACTTCAGTGAACGGTGCTGTATTTGCGGCTGCAAACGTGGAAAATCCGACTTCTGAGTTCAAACAGAATGCAGCACAATGTTGCATTAGTTTTCTTAAAAGTCAGAACTTGAGTCTGGGAATTATGCCGCATCCCAGGTGACTGCCTTCGAGGCTTCGAGCTGGGAAACGGGTGAGATCTGCTAATTGTTGGTGTGTGAACTTCTAACAGCAAGACAAGCTAATAACTGTGCATTTTGTTTGGTTTGTGCTTTCAAACACTAAAGGGACATGTTGTAAAAGAAAAAAACATATAGTAATGTGTTTTTAATGAAATACAAACAGTCAGGAGGTGCTAATAAATAGTTACCTAAAGCTTTAGCAGCGTGTTAAATGCTGTGCAGCCATTCTGGATATTGAGCTTGGGCCTGTCGGGAGAGCCAGTCTTTCCAAGTCCGAACTCTGACTCCAAGGAGCATGGCTGTTGCATTTTCATCTGAAAATGCATAAAAAATAAAAAATAAAATTGCTTTCAAGTACAAACATGCTTTTTGTCTCTGACATTTAAAATTTAAAACCAGTAAACGCACTACAGCCGAGTTGAACGCCCTGATAGTTTCCCTCCATGTGTGTTTAAACACATGGAGACAAGATAGAGACACAGTACTGTTTGTCTGCAATGAGATACAGAAGTTATAAAAGCCCTATAGTTATATCTACAACTTTAATGGTGTGTTTTGTGTTCAGCAGCCATGATGGATATTGGAGCATGTCGGGGTTGGCCTCTCTTCAAAGTATTTCCACCACTGAGCAATTGTTTTAGCCACTGCCAAAGTTAGCTAGCTTGACCTTAAAGCTCGCGCTTATTGCAGCCTCTTCAAATGACTCTGAACCATAGCTGCGCGCGCGTTCTTCAGTCATTGTTCTCATTTCTGAAAATTAAAAACAAAAACGCTCAAGTTGCTGACTGCTGGGGGAGACTGGAAGACTTCTGAACAAACTTTTAGTTAGCTTCCGAGAAACTCTGCTCCGTTTCATTTCCTCCAGTCTTCAGCTCGTGTCGAAGCGTTTCCTCGTGGCTGAGCAGAGTCACAAACAAACATTAGCTTTAAGCTAACCGCGGCCACCAGCCCATTTATCACCGCGGGCTTTCCTGCCTCTGTTTGTGCGCTCCCCCTCCCCACACCTCTTCGCCGTGTCACAATCAATCATGTTTAATTCAATAGGCCTCTCTTTTCTTTTCTTTTTTTTTTTTTGCTAAATCAAAATCTGGAGTTTTGGATAAGAGTTTGTGTGTTCACTCGTGCCTGTGACTATTTGCATTTGAACTATTTAGCCGCAGTAAAACCTGAGACAGGTTCCACCCAGACTGTCACACCTCAGTCTGCCTGCCAGGGGAGCAGCCAGCACCGGCCTGCCAGCAGCCCGCATCCCCCTCCCCAATATATAATCTGTTGTTACACTGTCACCACAAAAGGGGAGCCCACGGAGACGCCACCGAAATTCATTAATCTAATTAAAGATGTCGTATTGCCCAAAGGAGACGCGGCTTCGCTGCAGGATAAGTGCAAAGTAAGGCTGAGTCCCACAAGAGCAGCATAAAGCCGACTGGCGCTAACGCTACTGCGCTTCATTACACTCTTAATTACCTATTGTTTCTAACTAGTTGGTGGCGTTTTAATGAGAATCTACAGGCAGTTAAATGTAATCTAAATTTTCTAATCTACTGGTCCATTACCAGGGAGTCAAAATGTTATTGGTTTTGTGAGTAATCAGACTTTTAAATGGTGCTGATATCACTCCCTGAGGGCAAAGAGTGGGTTTGGACTGTGTAATTGAATTCTGTTTTTTTTCTCCCTCCTCTTCTATTCCAGAAGCTGAGAGGAAGATTTTTTCTTCTTCTTCTTCTTCTTCTTTTCCTGTGGTGGATGCCCCCTGTTCGGGTCAAGGAGCGTGTCTTTTGGTTCCGGTTGGATCACAAGATTTTTTTGATTTTTTTTATTCCCTCTGTGGGGGTCACCATGGCGACCCCTCAGAGAATTTTTTTTTTGTTTATTTGTGTATGTGTGTGTGTGTGTGTGCTCCTTCCTGCTCCTCCCCGTCAGCGGCATTTCTCTGCTGTGCTGTCACCTGCAGCCAGATAAGCCAAAGGATTTATCACCCACTGAATTGCCTTTGAGTGGTGGATAAAATGGCTCCAATACATTCTGGTATGAAAACGCTGCGAGGTTAATGACAGCCAAATTCACAGAGGGCTAAATCTATTAGGTTTTCATGGACGGAATCAATCAACATGCGCCACACCGGCTGATTTGTCATATTGAGGCATTGCCCGTTTGAATTCCAAAACACAATCCTCCTCGCAGAATGATTCACTTTGATTTTGATTGCCTCTTCATCAAGAAGATGACAGCTATGAACTAATTTTCTTTTCTATCATGTTACACACTTATTAGCTCCGGCTGTCCTTGGCAGATGACTGATTTTCTCCTTTTGTGGAGCTACAGCTGGATTTTCCTCAGGTCTGCTCAGACAAATTGCAAAGCTCCTGTGTTCGGTTTGAGCCAAACTGCTTGTCTTTTGTTTTTTTGTTTTCACTTTGCTTAGAACGGACTCTGCTAGACTGTCACAGGAAGGCCACTTTTGAAATTTGGTGATCTATTTTGGGCTGGGATTATGTACAGTAATTAACATTCACTGTAAATGTGCTAGAATTAGACAACTGGTTATTTTTCATCTGTTTTCCCTGGACAATTGGAAAATTTGTCTCACTAATGACCTTAACTATCCAAATTCTGTCTATAAATACAGTCAATAGAAAACAATAAATAGCTACAACACCATGATTATAATCTCAATATAAAATTACCCATGTTTTAAATGTAAAGTAGTATATTAAAATATGATGCGATACACTACAAAAATAATTTTATTCACTGCTAAACATCAGTCTTTCAGTTTTATTCAGGCATATTACAGTAGCCCCCGGCCTATTAAACATAATGTTACTTGACATCCTATTGGTTGCCAATTGAGGGGCTGCATTCATTTTCCTTGTTACTGATTGGCTATAATGAAATGACAACTTCCCATGTCACTTTGTACGAAAAACTTAAAAAAGGTTTCTATCTTGGTAATGTTTATGCCTTATACGCAGAATTACTGTGGCAACTGGTAGGAATGTCACCAAATTATTCCAACTGGGTTTTTTTTCTCTATTTTTGTTTGTTAAATTTGAAAACTTCTACCC
Source organism: Poeciliopsis paucimaculata (assembly GCA_903067055.1). Classification (NCBI taxonomy): domain Eukaryota; kingdom Metazoa; phylum Chordata; class Actinopteri; order Cyprinodontiformes; family Poeciliidae; genus Poeciliopsis; species Poeciliopsis paucimaculata. Next base: position 134,170 of record CAEGAD010012720.1, read on the forward strand.
AGAAATACAATGAAATTTTACAAGTTGATTTACTTTATCCTAATAATGTCTTAATGTTAGACAAATACAACTTCAAATGAACATTAAATAGTCCATCAAAAGCCCAAAAGTGGAAAAGTATATCCATGATGTGAGACCAGCTAGAACACAGCATAGTCATTTTCCGTACAACGTTATTTTTCTCTGATGAATTTGGCCTAGCCCCCTTCTAAAGAGTAGCTTCAAATCATTAAAAATGCTGGGAATCAGAAACACAGAGATCACCAGACAAAAGATCAAAAGACAAATACTTCAGCTCAGAGACGAAATGGTAAAGAAAAGGACGTCAATTATCAACTGCATAACATTTTATTTCTTCTTTATGCGTGAAGAAATAACACAAACATTCAGTTCTTTCAACAACAACAAAAAATAACATATTGATGTTTTGTCATCTTTAAGTTACAGGTATAAATAATCTTATTCTACTTATTAATTAAAACGTGTTTTCTGACTGAAACAAATGAAGAACGCCCCGCCCAGATAATACATAGTCTTATATCCTCTTGTTGAAATAACTAGTGAGAAACGTCTTGTATATTGAATCGAGTGGTCTGAGGAAACATTGTCCCATCCCTCACTTTCAGCTGCAAAATGCTTGAAGGATTTCTTGCGTGTACAGCTCGCGTCATGTGAACCTACAAGTATCTCAACGAGACCAAGCACTAGATGTTTTTTTTATCATTATATTGTTGCTTCTGTGACGGATGGTGACCTGTCCAGGGTGACCCCGCCTCTCGCCCGTTGATCGCTGGAGATGGGCACCAGCACCCGTCCGGACCCCAACGAGATAAAGGTCTAAGAAGACGGATGGATGGATAAATTATTGCTTTTGTATTATTGATTTCTGCCAGGTTTATGTTCTTTCAAATATGCTGGTCTGAACATTAGTCTGAAGACTCTAACTTAGTTTATTGAGTTTAAGAGAAAACTAGAAGGTACCTTTTTTATATATATATAACTAAACAACAATCTGGTCAGATCTCTGTAAACGTCTTTCAAAAGATAAAATAAGAAATGGTTAAATTGTGAAATGCTGCTGTTTAATAGTGATCGCATCAGCCAGATCCATACATCTTATAGATTAGAGCATGGGCTCTGGTGAGGCTTATTTGTCAGATTAAAATAATCTTTTCAGAAAAAAAACAACTTTTAAGCCAGTCTTAAACATACTATTTATGAATTCATTGGTCTGATTTAATATCCTAATGTTAAATCTCATCCTTTCATCAGCTAGAAGCTGAAAATGATCATCGAGAACTAAACTAGAGGCTTGTGTGTTTCATTGGTGAATCAAATGACTAAAATACGCAGACTTTTCAATATTTATGCTTTTATATTTCACCCACATTGTGTTGTTGTGTTAAATAGGAGACACAGCATAATCTACCAAAACTTTGTGTCAGCTGCTTCTTCTCTGGACTTTTATTTTAAAGAATCGGAGCATGGGGATCATGGTCACACAAGAACCAAATCCAGTCGGGAATAAGTAATGTCATAGCTATCAGGTCTTAGTCATTTACCTTAGAATGATATCAAACGAGATAAAAGTTCGTTATTTCCTAACCTAAATAAATACGTTGCTGTTTCTCAACAACTGGTGTGTGTTTTTAATAGATACTCCTTTGACAGATTGTCTGGATAGAGGACGCTTGTTGGTGTTTGTGGGTGAAGACCGTCATCTGCTGAAATCCTGTCCAATCCGACCCGGCTCCAAACCGTCCACAACCCTCTACAGCGCCTCCAAATGATATTTCTTAAACACAACAATAAAACACTGTGTTTTATTGTTGTGTTTGCCTCATCTTAAGATCTGACAAGTGAACGCATTGCTGAGATTTGCTTGGACACAGAAAATCTTGCGTCGGGGTGTTTCAGTGGACAAAAAAGATGAGTAGTCAGCACTGTTTGTAACCGTAAGAGGCGACGGTAGCACTGTTAACAGAGAAAACGGAGAACGGTAAAGGAGCTCGCGATTTTTCTTACAAACTAAAAGACCAAACATCAGCGTTGATTTAGAAATGTTCTCACTTAGGCAGCGCCTGAACAGAGCCAACCTCGATCTTTTCATTCCTTTACGTAGGAAAGCCGACGCTGTCTAGACAGGAGAGGTCACCATGCGAATCCGTTTGCCTGAACAGTGGGAACAGAGCAAATACTGTCATTTATATGTCTATTTCATACACACTTTAAAATGGACTTGTCACGTGTTGGCGTAAACAAAACTTTGAAGGAAAAAAAGAGAACTTTGGAGAAAAAAAATATTATATATCCTACGCTTATTCTCTAAAGTCAGTTCACTGTAATATAAACATCTAAAAATGAATCAACCATCCATGTTAGATCCATCTGTAGACAAAACGACAATTTTTATGAACAATGAAAAAAAATGCATTGTCTTAGTAGAACTCTAGTGAATCAGTTTCCTTAATTCTACCTCGGTAGAATGTTATTTTTCTTAGTTTTAAAACGGATTTGAAAAATAAAATCTATAAATAAATACGCAGCATCCACTGTTTCCTCAGACTCTTCTGCAGCCTGTCAACGCTGTGGTACTATAAAGGTTTGTGGACTAAAGACCTGAAAATAACTGTTTGTTTTTTTATTTTTTATCTTTTCTTCTCACACTATTTGTATAGCAGCCTGTTGTGATGTTCAGTATTTCACGGTGACTTGCGGAGTTCATTATCCTTTCCTATTGTGAAGCTCGACTCGTTTTCCAGCAGCGTGTCGGTTCTCAGATCCTCCTTTCACCTGCATTCAGTGGCTGCTGCGACGGAGAGAGCCGCCGGCCCCCTGTTTGTTTTTTTTGTTGTTTTTTTTTACCCCTCTGCTGCGCGTGCTCTTCTCATCACAGCAGAGTAAATAAAAACCCCACAGAAAGATGCATTCGTCACAGGGAGTCTCGCGCGCAGTGATGGACGACGTTCCAGCGGCGCTGTGAGCGCGTGTCCATATCGGGGTGCCGCAAAGTGAACGGGGGATAGGAGGCAACAGAAAAGGCCCCCGGCCCCGGACACCCGCCCCTCCCCTCCTCACTCTCCAGCCCTCCCTGCTAGCTAATGAGCAGCATTATTCAAATGGAGCCTTTGTTGTCGACGCACCGCGCTGTAACAGGCAGCCTTGCGTGATTTCTGACGCTCTGCTCTATCAGTTTGTCACCTGCGACAGCACAAGAAAAAACAACAACAAAAAAACCGAGGCGCCTTGAAACCGTCGGCTAGTTCCTCCTCCTCCTCTCTCCTGAACCGTGGGATCTTCCCGACTGATTCAAAGCGACCAGAGGTTTGATATTAACCCAAAAGCACAATGAGACGGTCAGATGAAAGGAGCGACCCGGAAGCTGATTCTTCTTCTTCTTCTTTTTTTTTTATTATTTTCGATCACACGGCTCAAAACTAGGAGTCTAAACAGTGGGTGAGCAAAAGGCCCGAATGAGACAGGAAATAAATTTTTTTTAAAAAAGTCAACAAATAGTTTATATATCACGCTAAGAAATCACACACTAAAAAAAAAATGGAAGGGGAGCTGCTTTACGGGCTGCACCGGCTGACAGGAGGAGCGGCGGTGAATAAAGAAAGATGGGGGTGAAAAAAAAAAAAGATGGGAGTAGAAAGAGAAAAACGTGCCCTTCTACGAAGAGAGGGGCGGGGGGTGGAGTGGGGTAAAAGAAGGCAGAGCGTTTTTAGAGGAAGCTCCTCCGACAGAGCCCATCTCCAGCTGTCACAAATCATTTCTGCTCGGGAAGTGAGGGGAGGCGAAATGTCAAAATATTTGAATAAATTGCGCAGAAGCCTGTTGAGAGCGGAGCGCGGCGGTGAGAGGGGGTATTGTTGGTGCCGATGGGGTGGAGAGGGTGGGTCGGTTGGGTGGGTGGGGGAGAGGCTGGCTCCACCAGACCAGAGGGGTTGGGGTTGCATTGTGAAACAACCCTCGCCGGCCTCCAGACACACAGAGGAAAAAATCAAACGTTTGCCCACTGCACTGATTTTGGAGCAGTTTCTTCCCATCATCACGGTTAAACTGACAGCTGTTATTTACTCTACCTACAGACTGTATGTAGGACTAGAGCTCATTTTTGGGGGCTTTTAAATCAGTTTTTTTTTTTTTTGATGTCTTCCATGAAGTATATAACCTTAAGATGTGTCGTATATTTATTTCATATAGTTTAAAAGAAATAAATACATAATTTTTTATCAAAAATTGGACTTATGAGTCAACTCACCTTCCGCCCTTCGTTTAACTTTCTTTACAAGAAAAAAACTAAGTAGAGGTAAATCATAACTAGTTCACTGTTCCCCAGTTATCTTGAATAAGAGGTGTCTTAATGGGATGGCATTATGTGTTTTCCAGCCACAGTGTCAATTTATAGCACAATCAACCAGCAGTTGATATAAAAATGCTATATCAAATCAGACATCAGGTGATTTTTCTTTTAAACCAACAACAGTATTTTAAAGTTTATTCTGGGAGCCAATGAAAGGACTTTGGAACTGGGGTGATGTGCGCTATCTTCCTGGTTTGAGGAAGCGTTCTGTTTGAATTTCTCTAGGTCTTGTTGGGACATTGCTCCTTTAATCAGAAGAAGACCAACTTTGTAGCTGTCTTTACGTGGCTCTGAAGGTTCAGGTCTGAGTCTGTCTCTAGATTTCGGGTCTGACTTCCAGTTTCCAGCTGTCATAACTGAAGCTGTGCGTTGATCTTAGAGATTATAACTTGAGCTTCGTTTCGGCACACCCACACATCGACCTGTTCTGAGTATTTCTTCAGCGCTGGGATGGGTTCGCAGTCGCCTGGTCACATTGCAGGATTCAGTTGATGATCTGATCAATATTTAAATGTAACGAAAAGGAAAATGCAGAAGAGAAATTTGACCAGGTGATTGATTTTTTTTATATAGGTACGGCACTATAACTGCAGATGGCCTCCCAAACCCACATCGAAACATTTGTTGCTGACTTCTTTTTTCTTTCTTGCTTTACTCTTACTCCTACAGGTCTGAACTGTATCCAACACTATTGTGCTGTAAGTTTTGTTCAATTTCCTGCTGGCCTTTTGATGAATATTTATCACGCAAACCGTGGTGGGGAGGGGGAATTCAGGACAGGTTACCACGATAAGGGTCTGATGGTGCTTTATTGTTTAATGTCTCTGAATGCATGTTCTCTATCAGGCCGAGTGCATCGCCTCTCTTTGTTCAGATCGTTCCCCGGGGTGCATCAGGAGTCGCGGGGTCAGTGTCTCCTCTGTTTGCCGCCGAGCTCACCAACACCGTATTTAATTAGGCCTCTAATCAGCCACTAAACACACAATAAAAGGAGACAATGTGTATCTGTTTACTTTCCTCTCAGCACTCCGACACACACGGTCTTCATATTTGCATGTATAGCTGGTTCAAAAAGAGAAGAGGAGGGGGGGGGAAAAATCATTTATCAGAGAGAAAGATCAAGGTCATGGCTCCTCTTCACACTCGATTCCCCGAAACCAATTAAACTGTCGGTCGGTGAAGTTCAGTTGGAGGACACGGGCGAGAAACAATGGCAGATGACAGCTCCTCGCCGCTATCTCGGCTGGGTTTTTCTCGCAGCGGTAATTATATTTGCAAATTCTGTCGCCGAGACTTAAAAAGTCGGAGAACTTTTGCAGTCAGCCGGAAACAGCCCAAACGTGCCGGTGACTGAAACGATCAGCGTTCATGAGAGCTGAGAGCCGCGGAGGTGAGAGAAAGACCTGAATTAAATCATCCCCACTGAAAATCAGACCTGGGGTTAATATTCTTAGTTCGCTCAAGTATCGGTGTGCACTTTTCGTGGCTGCTGTGAGCTGTGGGTTTTGGCAGGACGCAAAAGGCACACACTTTGGTGCTTACACAATTAGAGATCGACAAAAAATAAGAAGGGGAAAAAAATCAGCTAATGAAAAACAATATAGGAAAAGGAACATAGAGGACAAAGGAGCTTTTTTATGCCAATAATCTGCAAAACCCCCCCCCCAAAAAAACCTAAAACACAAAATACACTACCGCTTTCTATTTTCTCATAATTTAACCCAGAAGCTGGTGCTTTATGACAGGATGGCTGGCGCTGACTCAAGCGAGTTAGGTATACTCCATTTCTTACGACTTCAATATTTCTAATGAATTAATTTGTGTCGAACTGTGTAGAAAGTATTGTGAAGAGAAAACTTCTGTAGAAAGGAATCGGCTTGAAAGTCTGCTGGATATTTGACTCCTCACTTGGCGGTAAGAACAAACATGTTTCCGTTCGCGCAAACAACACTCAAAGTCACCGAGCATACAAATACAACGAAGATGCAGCTGAAAGAGTAAAAATGCGACGAATCAAAATGTTAAACTATTACTGATGTGAAGTTATTGAGAGAGGGAGGCTCAGGTGAGGAACTATTTCATACTCCAAAGGTCACTCTCTAATGTAGGCTATTTGGAATGAATTTGTACTAGTTTGCATCTGGCAGATAAAAAAAAAAAAAAAATCATACTAAGAGAAAAAATAAAATAACCAGAAATGTATGGGACTTGAAAAATGCCATCTTCTTCTACAGCATCTTAAAAAAGTATTTATACCCTTCAGTCATTCCCACATTTTGCCACATTTTAACCACAAACCTCCATGTGGTTAAAATGTGGTTTTATGTGATAAACCAACACAAAGTCGTGCTTAAACTGACCTGAACACCTTGTTCCAGATTTTCTCTGTGTCCTTCATATGGCTTGTGGCAAACTTCAAAAGAAACTTCTTATAGTTTTCATTCAATGATGACAGCCTCTTCTATAATGGGCAGACTTTCTGACTGGATGATTGATATTTGTGCTATCAGTCCTTCCACCTGAGCTCTGGCTTTCTGTGGTTGATCCAGAATCACGCTGGCCGTTAGCTGCAGGTCGGATGTGACGTTTGTAAAGTTACAAGAGCAAAAATAGGGTTTAATTTCTCACAATACCATTCATTGACTTATAATTGTCTCAATTTCAACCTAAACATTTAGGTAGGTTGCTAGCTAGCTAGAATATTTAGCTACCTAGCTAAATATTTAGCTTCAAACTAAATATTTAGTTAGCTAAATATTTGAAGCTCAACATTTATTTAGTCATGAAGATATTTAGTTAACCAACCAAGTAACTAAATACTTGGTTTGCTCGCTATTTAAGCTAAATATTTAGTTAGCGAGGTAGATATTTAATGTAAAAAACCATATGTGTTTTTATTACAGCAAATTTGAATGTTTTATTTTGCCAGTAATTGTGATGTTTGTGTGGTGAAAGCCCTTGACTTCTGGTTCGAGCTCTATACTTTTGTTTTTGAACTTTTGAACACTTTTTGTCTAGTGCAGTTAGTTTGTTTTCTCCCAAACAGAGCAGTTAGTAACTTACAGCAGTTACACCAGTTAGTAAAGCAGTTACAGCAGTTAATCCGACACTGTTCTTCACAGAGCAACAGGAAACGTTTCATACTGGCTGCCCCTCCGAAGAGTCAAAAGGTGTGTTAATTGTAAAAGGTGTTTACGTTTTCAGACTTTTTTTTTTTTTTTTGAAAACTATTCAGTCTTTTTCTTCCACTTCACAGTTTTATCCTGTTCTGTGTGGGTCTGTTACATGAGATGTATTTTGGCAGACATCACCATTTTTAAAAAATATTTTCCATTGCTTAATACTTAGCAAACCAAGCGTATTCTTGTTCTTACTCACTTTTCACACAATAGGCTAACTTTTGGAGAAATTGCTTTTACAAACACGCCCTTCCTGAGGTCTGTGTAGGACAGTCTCACAGAAAAGCAAAGCCGGAGAAAGCCGTGTAATACTTTCAGGTGTAAAAAAAACCCCCCCAAAAAAACATCACAAATTGCTCTTTCATTTTCGAGTATCGAAGTAAAACAGAACACCGGCAACAAAGCACGGCTGCTTTCTCCATCTAAATGAGAATAACCAAGCGCGGTGCTTCACATGTGCAACAACCAGCTTTCATGTGTCCAAGCAAAAGAAAAAAAAAAAAGAAGGAGAGGGTGGTGTGGAGGGGGAGGTACAGCAGACTTATTATTTTCCTGCCTTTTACCAGCTGGGGCATAAAAAGAACGTACAGAGGGTGTGTTGGTGCATGGGTGTGCATTTATGTGTGTGTACATGTATCTCTTCAGGCGCTCGTGTGTGCGTCCATCTCTCATTTGCATTTGAGTGAGCCTGGCCGTGTGCATATGTATGGGTGGCACAGTGGACCAGAACAGAGCTCTGACAGTAGCAGAGCTGCTGCTCGCTGATGCCTGCCTGGAGGAGCTGACAGCAGCCTGGCCTGTCAATCAGGGTGCAGGCCCGGAAGCTCACTGCTCACATTATTCTATCTTGTTAACGCTAAATCTGTCTGGATGCTGTTTATGTGCCTTTTTGTGTATGTGTCTGTGTATGTGTGTGTGTGTGTGTGTGTGAGAGAGTGTGTGTGCATGTGCGCACGTGGTGGCTTTGCTTTTTCTTTTTTTTTTTTTTTCTCCCTGTGATGTGCTTCAGTGTTTTGGTCCTCGTTGCATGGACAGGTTCAGATGAGGATTAAACGAGGCAGATGTGAAATCTGGACTAGGGTGTGGTAAGAAAGCCAGGCCACTATGGGAGAGTTTGGTGACTTTATAGAAATGTGAAAACCCAGTAGGAGATCCAGTTTAACTGATGTTAAAGTTAAGCCATTAAGGAGGACTTAGTAAAAAGATTACCGCTAAATTATTGTTGTTGAATAGTTTCATATAAACAAAACAGATTTATTCATTTCTCGGTCAATAGCTATTTGCACTTTCTGGTTTAGTCCTATTACATTTTAATTCCAAATAATTATAGCACATATAATTTGATAAACGTACAACTATACATGCGAATTTTCTCTTTTAAAGTCTGTGGTATTTTTTTTCTTTTTTTCTGCAGCATACGGACTACTATCCCCATAATGCTTTGCGATAAAAGCTCGCCGTCCGGATGTTGACAACTCGTGTCACCTTCACTGCGGGCACGGAACTCCTAATTTTACGTACATGCGCCTAATTAGTTCTTCTTTAAAACAAGTCATATACGTAGCGTTTGATGAGACCAGTTCAAATCATAATCTCTAGCCTTTTCTTTTTTGTTTATGTTTTCCTTAAGAAAAAGTAATTAATTGCAGCGGTGGAGATGTTCCAAGGAGGAGAACGAAGCATTTCTACTGAAATTATAACGGGTAACTAATATTTAATTCTATAAACTTAAACAAAACTTAACATGTGATTTATTTATGTTTACATAAAAAAAAAAAAAACATACGACATTTTCTAGTTGGAGTTAGAGCAGTCTTCGTGACGTAATGCGTTGTCCTGCTGGTCCCTGAAGGCAACACGAGATAAGCGACAGGAATGTATTTAGCGGACTGAAATATCCAGCTACAGCTGATGGAAAGAAGAAGATACATCCCCATGAATGGATATATAGATCTCCGTTTGCCGTAAATTGACCTCGTGTTCGTTTGTTGTGTGTTTCGCTGTTAAAGCTGCCAAGCGGAAGCGAGCGGTTCATGTTTGACAGCTCAGCTCGTCTGAATGTTAGCTAACCCCGGCTATTTAACATTAGCCTCCACTGACAGAGAAACTGCTGCTTGTTTAATGTCACCAAACAAATTCACGGTTTAGTGTCACTGCACTGAAGTTTTACAGAAAACTGGCAGCTGGAAACATACGACTTATAGAGTAGTATATTTCCCATTAAAAAGAAAACAACAACAGACGAGTTATTGGGCAAGTTCCTTGTTTTTTTTTTTTTCCATGTTTAGATATATTCCTACCTTTTAACAACTTTAATTACATCACTGCTATTTAATACAAACCCTTCCCCCAAAGTTTTGATTGTTGTTGTTGTTTATTTTATGTTGGATTCTAAAAAATATCTGAGTTTATGTAAGGGCAAAAGTTCAACTTTAACTAAAGCTCAGATATTCTCCAGAATAGTGGTGCTGCTGATTGACCTACATACAACTCGGCTGCTTATTGTGTCTGTCAACAAACCTCCAACATGGTGGACACTGATGGCAGGCCGACCTGTAGGCTGCTCTTTAAGCAAGGACAACTTTGTATTTATGACTGATTTCAAATAAAGTCTTTATATTGTAGTTGAGTGTCCAGCAAAAGGTATTTACACCACCTAAACCTTTCCTCATTTGGTCCCAAAGTTTTATGTATTTTAACTTTAAATGGAAGTCATTCTTCAGATTCTCCTGGGCTGTGCAGCTCCTCCAAAGCTTCTATGGGCCTTTGGGCTATTCTCCTTGCATAGCCTGTTAGTTTAGGTTGATGAATGTTTTTATTATTATTGCTTTGTTTTTTTAGGTCTGGACTTGTGCTATACTTGTTCTAGTTTTGAATGCTGCATTCTCCCCCGCGTCCCGCTTCCCCTCCACTCAGTTCCTCAGCCAGTAGCAATTAGCAAGCACACTGGTGGATCTGAGCATCTGCTAGTTCTCAGTGAAAAAGTTGTTTTAAGTGTTAATATATGAGTGATGTTTTGATGACTTCCTGAAGGTGGAGTTTCTGAAAGAGCAGGTGTTTTATAGAGACAGAGGCCCAATTTCAAGGCGTTATATTACGATATCAAATTTCTTTTACATCATATGTGATATATGTAGCATTTTTATAAGCACTGAAGGTAACAGAGTTACTTGATTGTGCTATAAAATGGCACTTTGTGCCTGGATAGCACTTGAACATGTGTGCAAACGGTCCATAATTAGCCAAAAGGCTACCTTTCATCTGCTGTCCTTGGATGATCAGTAATATGTCTCACTAAAAACAAGGATCTACAAAAGTAGGTTAGAGTAACTTAGATACACACATTTTGTTAAGAAATACAATCGGCACAAACAGTAAATGCAAAACGTAGAAAACTACAACACAAGCATTATAAAAGTTATAAGAAATCGCTGACACCAATCTTTCATCCAGACGGCAAAAACACAAATGGGCCACATGGTCGGATTAGGAGAAGGTACTTCTCATTGAAAAATCTTGACAAATCTGATGTGTTATGAAGTAATTCTTTATTTGCTTTTTCAATTGATTAATCAGATCACTGGATTTTATTTCGGCGTATCAAACTAAAAGGGGGTTGAATACAAATAAACCCCCACAGATTTTCCAGTTGTTTCAAGTTTTCAGGACTTTCCCTGTAAAAGGCATTGAAGCATGTAGCTGTAACCTGATACATGGGAAAAAAGTTGAGTGTAAATACCTTTACAAGGCACTCTGTGTATTCAGTGTGATTGACAACTGTTGTACTCTGTGCTGTGTCAGACTTAATGTTTTGCTCGTCCCACTCATGGATGTGTTTGTCTCTGCCTAACCCCACAGGTCATGCATGCAGCCGGGCCTCTAGCTTGCGTTTTGTCCGTCCCCAGCCCTCGAGACAATGCGCTACCCGTAGCCGGAGGCTCTTCCTCCGTCTAGCCTCCATCTTTCGCCCCCTCTGCCCCCGCCGCTCCCAGAGTTCCCTATGTTAACCCTCTTGAGCATGTTTTACTATATATGTCTGCGGCGGCGCTCCAGGAGCGGCACTCGAGGCGAGGCACTGACTAGCCGGCGTGCCGTGGAGTCGGGCCAGCGGGCGGTGCTGCCGGTCAGCGTGGAGGTGGAGCAGTATGCCAAGGAGGTTCTGGACTTCAGCTCCCACTATGGCAGTGAGAACAGCATGTCCTACACCATGTGGAACCTGGCCGGGATCCCCAACGTTTACCCCAGCTCGGGGGACTTTACGCAGACGGCCGTGTTCAGAGCTTACGGGAAGTGGTGGGAACAGTGCGCCAGCGCTCCCTTAGCGTTCCGCCGGACCCCCGACGGCTTCCACAGTCAGGATTACATCGAGCTGGGCTTTGAGGAGCCCGTCTACCCCACGGCAGTGGAGGTGTTTGAGACTTATTATCCTGGAGCCATCGTCCAAATCCTGGCCTGCTCCCACAACCCGTTCTCCCAAAACCCGCCTACTGATGTCAGGTAACATCCCCCCACAGTGAGGACATCCTGAAACAACTTTATGTTTAATATTTATAACTAGAACAGGGTTCCTGCATTACCACGGTGCACTTTGGACATTGTGGATTGGGGGGAAGAAAGGAGGAGTAAATTTCAGCCAAAAAGCTTCAACGTTTTCTAGAAAAAAAGGGATTTTCTGAGTTTGAAAAGTGAGAAATTTTCTAGAAAAATGAAATTTTGAGATTAATTTCAGAAATATTAAAAAAAAAAAACATGGAAATTTCAGAGTTTTTCGAACATTTTTTGAACATTTTTTGAAAAGTTGCAAATGTTGAATTTTTTTAACATTTGAAACAAAAAAAACAAACATTCCTTGCTTTTTATAGAACATTTCTCAGATTATAGTAGAAATTTCTGAGTCAGAAATGTTCTATAAAAAGCAAGGAAATTTAAAAGTTTGAAAAGTGAAACATTTCTTAGGAAAAAAAAATTCAGAAATTTTGAGATTAATCCCAGAAATCTTCTAGAAAAATATATACATTTCTGAGGTTCAAAATTTAAAATACTTGAAAAACTCAGAATTACCATGTTTTTCTAGAAAGTTTCTGAGATTAATCTCAAACTTTTGAGTTTTTGTAGCAGATTTTCAACTTTTCAAAAGTTGAAAATTCCTTTTTTTTGTTTTTTTTCTAGAAAAGAAACAATCTCTTCCATATTTTTCCTGTCTGTCCTTGCCCTAATATGCTGTCATACAACACGGTCATGAAAGGTTTTTTTTTTAGAGGGAGAGGTTTTTATTATTGTTTTGTAAGACTGTAAAAATGATGCTAAGTTGAGAAAAAATATGTTGCTAGACTTTATTTCTTATTTTATTAACCAGTAGGCCTGTCACAATAACAACTTTTGCTGGACGATAAATTGCCCCTGTAAAAATTGCGATAAATGATACTATTGTTGTTATGAGACAATTTTCAAGTAATATATTGACAGTTACATAATAAAGCAAGTTTTCTCTCAAAGAAAAACAAACTTAAGTTTGTAAAGAACAATTAACACTTGAACTTGAAAAAACTTTTAATATGCAAAATAAAACATGACAACAAAAATCAATAAAGAAAATGTAAAAAACAAAAAAACCACAAACGAAACCATAATGAAATCACAATCTAATGGATTATGATTTCACTGTAAACAAAATTGGCCTTCAAAAAAGGATTAATGATCAAAATGGAAATTATTGAGCTCATTTTAATTTGTCTTTCAATTAATTGATCAATTTGTGTTTAATAATATATTCAGTAAGCAGAAGTAGCAAAACAACTGCTCATGCTAACATCCTTTAGCACACAATTATTAATCCTAATCAGCCTGTAGAACCTTGTGCGAAGCTAAGCGTTGCTGTCTGTTGTCCAGGTGGGAGGTGTTGTGGTCAGGAGAGCCCACCAAAGCGCTGACCCCGCAGGCTCGACAGTTCTCCCCAAAAATCAAGCACATCAACTTCCCCACCAATCTGCTCCGGCTGGAGGTGAACAGCTCCCTGCTGGACTACTACACCGAGCTGGACGCCGTTATCCTCCGCGGGGTGAAGGAGAGGCCCATGCTCGCACTTTATAAGATGCCTCTTATCGACATAAGTGACTTGAGCGACAGCGAGGACGAGATGTCTGACGTCGGCGGTCCTTTCAAACCAGGAGGAGACGGCAAGCAGCAGAGGACAGCCAACGGCTACTTTGACAAACTGCCATATGAGGTGACAGCAGAACAAACGCGCTGCAGGGCGCAGAGCAAAACATGAACCTCAAAGGAACCTTCATGTTAAAGGGACAGTATTATGTAAAATCGACTTTTTGGAGCTTCACATCATGTTATGATGTTGTTCAAACACAAACCAAGGAGAATGAAGCTCCTCCTCTGAGCTGCAGTTTCCAAGCCGAGTTTCAGCATTCCAGCTCCTTCAGACTAGCCAGCAGCAATTAGCAAGCACCTGATATTACTGCACATTTGTTGAGCTCATTATAGGAGCCACTTTTCAGGCAACGAATGATAAAATTTTGCTAAAGGTTTAATAGAGGAGCCATATTGTGATGACTTCCTGAAGATGGACTTTCAGAAAGAGCAGGAGTTTTTAAAGAGACAGAGACACGATTTCAAGGCGTTAAATCACAAAGACAAATTTCTTTTAAGTTATGTTTAATATTTTTAACATTTTTATAACAACTGAAGGTAACAGAGATACTTGATTGTGCTATAAATTTGCACAGTGTGCCTGGAAAACACATAATGCTGTCCCTTTAATGTTCTTTGATAAAGTCACTTAGAAACTTCAACTAAGGATTTTCACAGCAACAGATGCAGAGAAATGCAACTTTTCCAATTAAATCATGTTGAAATAATGAAGTTAATTGCATTCTTGTTGCTGGAGTTGCTATTTTAGAGTCTCTGTTTGCAATAACACAAACCTTATCAGCTGATTTGTTTGTTTGTTACAAATCGTCCCTTAATAACATCATTCACCAACATGTTTTTGTAACTTCATGCAGCCTTAGTGGAAAACAATCACCAGGAAAACACGTTGCATGTTACGAAACACGATGGTGGCAGAATTTTGGTGTGGGGATTCACGTATCACGCTGTACTCTGTGTTGTTCTGTCAGGTGGCACAACAATAAGACCCACTGAGGTTTATGACCAAAAGGATTAAAAAGTTTGATGTGGTACAAATACTCCCCCATGTTCCTGCATTCCTCACAAACACATTATCGCGTCGGGGCTCCATCCTGGTCCAATGGGCCGACCTCACGTCATGTTGTCTGCGGCACGCTTCAAGAAAACGCCTGTGGCGCTCGTCTCATCTGCGCTCCAAACTGCTGTCATTAACGGCGGTCCTCACAAACCGCCGCGTACCCGCCTCCGAAACACAACACAGCTATTATCCGTCAGCCGACACCGGGCCAGAACGCGGCGTGTTGCAGGTCCGCCGCGAAACACTCGCGCGGGGCAAATTCTGTAGAGACAAAACCAAACACAGAGCAGAATAGCAGAGCTGTTTAGATCTCTCCTACATAGAAAGGAAACATTAATCTACGCCGCACATTTCTACTTACCATCCTTCAGCTTTTTACCGTCACTCAAAAAGAGTTTCCGCTTTTCCTCGCCTCTCCTTTCCTGACCCTTCTCTGTCCTCCCTCCCGGTCTTCCGTCCTCAGCTCATCCAGCTGATTCTGAGCCACCTGACCCTGCCTGACCTCTGCCGTCTGGCCCAGACCTGCAAGCTGCTGCACCAGCACTGCTGCGACCCGCTGCAATACACCCAGCTGAGCCTGCAGCCGTACTGGGCCCGGCTGAGTGACGCCTCCCTGGGACACCTGCAGAGCCGCTGCACCCTCCTCCAGAGGCTCAACCTGTCCTGGACGGGCAGCCGCGGCGCTCTCACCCTGACGGGCTTCAGCAGGTCAGACCGAAACGACCTCAAGGGGGGGAAAAAAAAAACACTTGCAAGGACAAACAGTTTTAAAGTTGCTAGAACAGCAGAGAAATATTCTAAGTCGAGATTAAAAAGGTCGTTCTGTTTTTGTCCCCTTTAGTTTCATGAAGGCCCGCGGTAACAGCCTGGTGTGCCTGGAGTTGTCGTGTTGTCACTTCCTGAATGAGCCGTGTCTCAAGGTCATCGCCCAGGCCTGCCCCAAACTGCAGGAGCTCAACTTGTCGTCATGCGACCGCCTCCACCCGCAGGCCTTCACGCACATCACCAAACTCTCACTCCTCCGCAGGCTGGTGCTGTACCGCACCAAGATAGAGGTAGGTGTGGTCACCTGTGGACTGCAACAACCTGTGGAAGGCCCACTGTTATCGAGCGTTTTTCAGAAAACTTAATTTGGCAAACCCTTCACTTAAGAAAGCATTCAAGCATTTGCTTTCGTTTTGAGTCTTTGTGGGTTCCTTTATGTCCTCTTCACCCCCGGTAAAGATGTGTAGAAAGCCTTAGAATAAATGGACGTTTTATTCAGTTTTCTGAAAAAAACTGAAATAACATTTAATCCACTTGTGGCTTAGATGTTGGCAAAGTTAATACTTTGTACAGCCACAGTGTTAAACCTCTCTTGCCATAAGAAAGCTCTTCGTATTCTCATGTAACATTTTACAAGGTTGGGGTTTACACAGATTTACTGCCAGCAAAACAACACCCAATGTTTATTTAATATAACTTCATATTTCATAAAGAAAGTGATCCACAGCACCACGGATCCTCCTCCGTACTTCAAGCTGATCCTTCGGAAGAATTTGAACAAACTGCTGCGAAAAAGCTAAATTTGTAGTCTCAGCAAACCAAAGCGCCTATTAAAGCTGGAGTGTGTAAGTTTTATAAAAATATGTTTCTTCACAAATGTTCTATAAAACTATCACCATGTCGTCAAAGTGTAATATGAGACAGATAATCTGTGAAAAGAGTGTCTGACCAGGAGTCTGTTTGAAGAAATTCCCGGTCAGAAACAGCTAATCAGAGCCAGGAGGAGTCTCTTAGCTCCTGTCGGTCACCCTCGTGTATGCGCTGCTAAATGTGTCAGTGGTGGATGAACAACTTACTATTCCAGGAAAACTGTTGATCTGCTGTCGTCGGTGGTTATGCTAACTAGCCTTAGCATTTTGAGAACGTGTTGACTTTTTGAAAAGTTTGACATTCTAGCTACTGACCACAGTGTTAAACCTGTTAAACGCTGTACTGTAATTAGTCAAATAATAAGAGAGATATGAATGTTCATTACAATGTAAGAACTGTGTTAATGTGTTAACACATTAACATTATTTGTTAATGGGGTTCAATTGTTCACTGCTACTGCAATTAAACATACATTTATCTAAAGGCTTTTAGCAAATATTTGAGATGAAAATAGTTCCTGTTTTTATTCCCACCTCTGCTTTCTTGTAAGAGTCTCTCACTGACAGGTTCATCTTTAAACCTCTTGAGGTATCGCTGCCTCCTGTACGTCAATAACAAAACACATACAGTACAGCTTTGATAAAACTTTCAGACTATTTGTCGTAAAACGATCCGCCTTCTTATCAGATGGCTCGCGTTGCTCGCTGCGTACGCTCCATGTCAGCTCCGGGTCCGCAGGGCGTGCGTTCAGGTGCGGGCACGTCCGGAGCGTTGTTTTGGACGGTGGGCGGCGTCGGGTTTCTGCGTTGGAGCCGGGCCGTGCGCCGCAGGCTGTTTACGCCGCAGACAGACAGTGAGAGCTGTGTGTCTGCCTGAGAGAGGGGGGGGGATTCTGACATCTCAGCTGTCATTACCCTGTCAGTGCTCTAATTAAATGAGTAGCTCACCGCAGAGAGAGAGAGAGAGCGAGAGAGAAAGGCGTTTATAAAGATGCCAGACTGAGTTCGGCGCACGCACGCACTCACAAGAGGCTTTCACTTTCATCTCTTGACACTTTCTCCTGCCACAGATGTACACGTGTTGGCAATTGGCGTGTTGAATTTCCATATCTGGGCGCGCGCCGCAGCGCCACAGGAGAAGACTGCGGCCTCGGCTCGCTTCGCAGTGCGTAGAACTGATCTCCTGGGCTTTATTAAATTCCTTCAGATGTTGATTGGGAAGACAGACGGTCTGTTTGAAGGAAGGTCAGATGACATGACTGACTCAGCAGAATGCAACACTGTGATTTAGATGTGATGTTTTGTCATTATTTTCACATTTAAAGGGGCGGTATCAAATAAATGCATCCTTTTTTTTTTAGCTTTACATCATGTTATGTCATTCCCTCATAAAAAAAACATACCTGAAGTGTTGCATTGATTCTTTTATGCATGTTTGAGAAATCCTTTAATCTCCATGACAACGCCTGATTGGACTTAGGGCCTCCTTCTAAGACGAAACTCCTCCTCTGAGCTACCAAACTTCGGCGTCACGCAGGGTTTGTCCCCCACTCAGCTCCTTCAGACTAGCCAGCAGCAATTAGCAAACACCTGGTGGAACTGAACATTTGCTGAGCTCTTTAGAGGAGCTACTTCTACAAAGTCGGCCTTCTACCACCTGAAGAACATCTCCAGGATTAGAGGAGTAATGTCTCAGCCAGATCTAGAGAAACTCATCCATGCATTTATCTTTAGTCGCATTGATTACTGCAACAGCGTCTTCACAGGCCTGTCTAACAAATCAATCAAACAGCTGCAGCTGATCCAGAACGCTGCTGCTCGCGTTCTCACTAGAACTAGGAAGATAGAGCACATAACACCAGTTTTAAAGTCCCTCCA
>CAEGAD010012729.1:0-51679 GCA_903067055.1 Poeciliopsis paucimaculata
AACTCAGAAATTTTATTAAATAAAAAAAAAATATTTTTTTTTATATATATTTAAATATATATATATATATATATATATATATATATATATATATATATATATATATATATATTCCTAAGAAAACAGGAACAGAGAGACTAGTTACCTTGGACATTTCTTGGTTTTTACTTTGTCTAGCTATCTTTGTGATCTGAAAGTCGCCAGCACAACTTTCTCCCCCTTTTATCCCACTACTAATGAGCTGGCATCTGGTGAGGAACTGCTGCCAGGCCATCCTTACACACAAACATGTTTGTTTTCTTTATGCCCAGCAATGCCTGTCAGTGATTTGTCCTAAAGAAAATTATCTTACAGCAATGATATTTTATGTTCTTTCATTCAAATGGAAACATAAAAGGTTTAGTTGTTAAAAACAATGTGGGTATGACAATACTAACCAACTGGATTGGGTTATAAAAACCTGGTAGCTGTTCTCCTCAAAGCCTTTGTTGCATATATGGGATATTTTTTCCCTTGCAAAAGGAACAAAAAGGAGAGCAGACAAAAAATGTTGATCAAATAAGTATTTCAAATGTGCAAAATAAATAAAGTAAATGAAAATACATGTTTTTTTCTCCAATGATGATTTTAAAAAATATTGAAAACTCGTGTCCGGAGATTATATCCCCAGAGACAGTTACCAGTTACTCAGTGTAGACAAAATATTTAATGGAAAAATTTTGAAATGCACAACTTCTGTTTACAGACATATGTTAGAGTTATCAATTTCCTTCAGTATTTTTCTGAAATCTATAGTTGTTATGGTTTCAAATAAAATTTCCAAAAGAAAATGATTTCAAATAGCAGCCTCAGACATCTGAACTGATTGTGTCAGCTAAAAAGCATGCAACAGAATATCAAACCCGCTCAGAAAAACTCCAGTGTTTCCCATCGTCTGGGTGTCATCACAGCTAAAATCAGAGCTGGGTGTTAATGAGAAATTCCTGTGTGTACCATCTTTTAAAAGCGAGCCATTATCAAAAGCAGTAAAACAAATGTGACAGCCAAGAGATCGTCCTTTCTCTCCGGACTGTCGTAAAGTTCCCACAGGGATGGTGTGATGAACGATTCAAGGCCAACTCTTGCCCAGGGATGCTCCACTGAACCATGCTCTGATCTATCATCTGGCTTTCCCTTATTAATGATGAGGTCACAGCGTTGAGGGTCACGGCATTGCTGATAAAAGTGCAAAGCCTGCTATTTGTTACGAGCCCAACTTGACTGATCATAACTCTTTTGATGAAAGGGGACAAGATTTTATACCACCAGGCTGTCACTCCTCAGACTGGCCTGTGTTCCTCCTAATATACTGTCATTTCAGGCTCACAGTGAATGAGCCTTATCATAGGCAATGTAGAACTAAATGAAGTGATTGTTATCACTCACAGGAAAATTATTGTGGTCTTCTGGGGACAGTTTGTGACTGCAGCTCCAGTGACGAACATATGTACTTATTGCATGCTGTACTAAAAGGGCTCTGACCGAAACACAGAGTCAGGAGAACTGACAGAGGCATCAAAACAGCTTAGGCATGTTCTTTAAGGGAGATTTGGAACATGTATGCATTTTAAATACATAATATTACAATGGGTTTGTCTGACCAACAGGGCTGGATGAAACTTCTTTCTCTCTACTGTATAAGTATATTATACTCTTCATAATGTTTAGTATTTTTCAGTTTCCATCATTTACATAATATCATGTTTCTCTGTAAACCTGTAGACCTACAGCAGCTGTGCTTTGAGAAAATACTTTTCTGTCAGTCAATTTTCTTCATGATCATCTCATTTTATCATTTTATCACACGTTTGTACTCTGCATCTTTGAAGAAAGGTCAATAGATCGGCTGTTTTCTGAAATCAAAGGATGTTTTGATCTGACGGCTCTATCAACAATATTTCTGGTGCTCATACACATTTTTTCTCCTAAAACATTTCAAGACAACTATAATGATCAATAGTTTACAAAAGCCTCACATTAGCTTTGATTTTTCTTTTCTCTTCAAGTATTTTTGATGTTAATCTCCAAGATCTGAATCTGCACTTTATTTTGCACTGTACTGTTCTAACAATCGTCAGAGTGAATACTTTTAAAGAAATTGTACTGGTAGAGCTTTGACTAAACGAATGATGGATGTGAATAAATTTGACTCCTTTGATAAAAAATGTAAAAAAAAAAATAATAAAAAGGCTATGTGACAAGTATATTATGTTGTGAGTTAAAAGGCTGCCGTGCTTTTCAGATTCTCTCCATTTTCAAGTGAATGTTAGAATTTGAAAGTGAAAGATGAACCTAGCAGGTTGCCTGGAGACTTGCTACAAATGCCAACAGTCACATTTAAGCTTTACTGACGCTTACATATTCCAATCAATTCAAGGAACAGACCCATTGCAACTTCTATAAAACAAATACATGACCTATTCAGGTCTCAATCCCCTTAATGTTATTGAGTTTTTGCCAAGTTATATTTTGGAAGGCATGCAAGTTGCTGGGACTACACACCATCAATAAAATGATTTGTTAAAATCTCACACAGTTTCCTGAGATTAAGCAAAAACGTGCATTGGTATCAATTTTATTATCCACTTACGTTCTTGGTCTGAATTTAAACCTCTAGTGTCAGATAAAAATGTATTCTCTCCTGTATGTATTAAAAGACCTTTCTTCACCTGATTCCAGTGTTACCCATCTTCAGTTCAATCAGTTTAATCTCCAAACAAATTAAACGTTCACATTCGATTTCCCACAGACTTCAAGCTATCCTGTCACCCTCAGGGATCTACTGAGGTTCAGCTGAATGAATCTCAAACATCAGAGCAATCACTGTCTTGGTTGAGTGGCACTTCTCTCTGCACTCTCAGTCTAGCAGCCCTGTTCCGCTTCATTTGAGCCGACATCCAGCCAAAGAATGATCGAAGCAGCCAGAGGAGTCTTCACAGACGTTTTGTGGGCGTACGTATGTCCTGGACTCCTTTGTATTCATTAGCAGGCTAGTCACAATGGTGCAATGGAGCGTATCCCCTCGGCGGCCCGCGGGGGACTATCAGTTGAGTGACGGAGACAGATCACAGGTGGACCAGCAAAGAGAGCTGCCATAGATTAACTCGTCTGCCAGCAGGGGGAACCTTTGGTACCATTTGTTTTCAGCACAGGAGATACAAATAAAGGTTAATTAGAAAACGTATCACTTGATGCTGTAGTTACTGTGTAAAGAACAGTGAGTACCTGCAGGACTCGTATTTCTCTGAGTTAATAAAAAAAACAGAAATGGCTTCCAGAGGATTCGTCGGAGTGTGTGTCACAGTCTGCAGGTCAGAGGTTTACATGGATGCTGTAAAATATCCAAACTGCAAAATGTCATCTTGGTTTTGCTCCAAAATTAAACAATGTTGTATTGATCCAGCATGTATGGCCCAGTCACAGACCTGGAGATAGCAAATCGAGATTATCTTTGATATTTAACTCAAGAATGTCACGCTTACTTTGAACAGCATGATTACCTTACTGACAAATAAAACAATAAAGAATGGACCTTCTTTTGGAAGGTGTGCTTTTTCACATTTTAACCCTCTGATGTGTAAAATGGATCAATATTGGCCCAAAAGAGTTGCCATGTTTATATCTTTGCAGCAATTTCATCAGTTAGTATTCCATGTATTATTTTAGCATTTTATTTTGATCACTGAACATTGCTTGGGATATTTATTATTTAAAAAATCAGAATTTCAAAAATACAGAGCAAAGAAACATTCAGACAGCAGAAATAAAACACAGGAAGAAAATGAGTGACGTTTGTTTACCCATGTATATTAGAATGGCTGTGTGTTTGTTCTGCATTAATAGGATAAGATCCTCTTTACTCTAATATAATTTAGTTTAGTTTAGTTTATTTATATAACACCAGCTCACAACAAAATTTAGCAAACAGGATGAATTCATATTTATTTACACACAGTCCAATTCCTCAGAATGAAAATCAAATACAACTGGAAGTATTTATACTTCCAGTTGTGTGTGTGTGTATATATATATATATATATATATATATATATATATATATTTATTTGTGTGTGTGTGTAAAAACCTACGTTGTCTGTCTATCTGTCTGTGTGTCTGTCATTATGAGCTATGAAGTATATATTTTTGAACAAACAGAATCCTCATTCTCCATTTACAGCAAGCAATGTAAGGTTGACCTATCTCAGAGTCTAACCACAAGGACTCAGGACATTGAGTGTTACACTTCATATTAACTATGTGCCCCCAGGGCAAGACACAGTCTCCTCTGCAAATAAATCCAAAACGGCTTTCCCAAGAAGATTTCCCCAAGCCAAGAGACATTGAAGCTTTAGATTAAAAATGTGTAATTCCATACCCATCTTGCTAGGGAAAAGGAATTTAAGAGCCGTGTGGTTGCCAGCCCAATGCCGCATCTTAAAATGGGCTATTGCTTTCCAAATTACTCGAGGCTGTGTCCCTCCCCATGTATTTGTGCAGTAGCATTAGCTTGTTTTCTGTCTGCCCTCCCTCCCCTCTTCACAAAGTGTAAAAAGTAATCTTTTCTCAGAGCATGGTTGTTTTTGATAAGAAATCTAAACTGGGTCAAGGACTCAGAGTGAAGTCATTGAACAGTAATTAAAGCTCCCGCCAATGCTACAGTTCAGAATGCCTCCACCACGCGCTTTGAGATAGAAATCCATTCAAGGATTTGGCGAGCCTTTGTTTCTCTCTTCTCATGAGTAAAATCATTTTACCCTTTCTTTTTTCTGCCAAACTGGGTAATTAAGCGAGCCAAGTTAGTATCAAGCCTGAGGAAGAGGAAGTTATGCCTGATCACCTATAACACATAATGCCCCTCATTCAGAAAATCTGGCAGCATTCTGGATACACTGGAAATGCAACAATGCTGTGAAATGTCCTAGAATAGTCCTTTAAAAAAAAAAATCAACATTCGAAACTGTCTGAATCATCCTATGGTTGTGCCTCAGCTTTTTTTAATCTAATGACAAAAAAGTCATTTAATTGCAGGCATACACTAAAAATTATTCTTTAATTCATTAAAAAAAAATTATCAAAACTAAGTTTTCTAAGGAAACAAGTAAGACAGCTTTCATATAGCTAGGCTTACCCACATTAAGATGTTTCCTAATCTTTGTGTTCATTCAAGTCAAGCAACTTTAATCTCGCCTTCATGTTAGAGAGCAAAAGTTTTCTTTCTTGAACACCTTCCACAATAATAAAACCTTTGCAGTTTTGTTTTGGCTGACTTTCCAGACAAAATCAATTTTAAAGTATTTAAAATCGGGCAAGGATTCTCCAGAATCATAACAAAACCACCAGTAAACATCATAAAACATCACTATTAAGCGGAGATGATTCAAAGCTTAATTCAGAACGCTGAACCATTGTGTGACTCACATATTTATCAGCTCAAGTCATTAAGAAACGATGCTTGCCAAATATACTGTCTTGCTAATTTTCAATAATTTGTTCTATATAGAAATAATCCCACCTTTTGTTTAATTTTGTACTAAGCAAAAAGGTACTTAAGATTCCAATATACGTCTTCATGTGACCCGTGCCAGAACCTAACCATTGAAAGCAACTTCTGAAAGTAAGCAAAAGAAGAAAATAAACACAATAATCCATTCAGAAGAATAATATGTGAACTTATATTCCCACCAATGGGACCACCATTGCCTTGTGAAATGTATAATCCCTCTCTGTAAGAAGACGATATTTGGCAGCCAACTCCATCTACTGTAACATTGTGCCTGTAGTCTTTTGCTTCTTTAGGAGAGCCACGGGCTGAGTATTTGAAGTTTTTAATCTGGAACTCCAGAGACTAAGGTCACCTTTCACTACCCCTCCTCTCCCTCTTTTATTTGCTCTTGCTTAGTTCTGGCAACCCTGCTATTTCACACACTATTAAAAGAAATCTGCTAATGCAAGGAGCGAGGTCCTTGGCTTGTGGGATGGAAAATGATGGCATTTCTGAATTCTGTGTCTCTTTAAAAGACCCTGGGCGTCTTGTGCAGGGTTTATGACCCAAAGATTAGTCACTTTTTTCGGCGCTGGATGTACTGCCTGGGGCTATTTCTGCCAGAAACTGATTTTCATATTGATGTGCGATGTTGAGCCCTCTACAGTCCACATATTGGCTCATGCATCACCTGGACTCTGCAGCTGTCAAGCCTCAGTGATAGCAAGTGAAGCACACAATTCCTCTTTTAATAAATACACAAGTGCTGCACTGCAAGTAAATATTATATCAAGAATGCTTGCGGCCTCTTTGCGACAAACTGAACATTTCATTACCATTAACATGGCATGATGTTCAATCTCTATTTTCTGGTTTTCTTGTTACAAAACATCTCTAGAATACCACTCTTTTCTTTTTTAACATGTAGTGCTTTGCAAAATTAACCAAACTCCTGTAATATATGTGAGACACTCAAAGAAAGGGTAACATGATTGTAAAGTGGAAACATTTAAACTTTTTTTTTTACATATAATAATTGTTAAAATATTGCATGCCTTTGTACTTAGCCCCGTTTCCTTCATATTCTTAAATAAATGCCGGTGCAAATCATGCAATCGATAAACAGAATCCAAATATACTTCAGTATAAACCAAGCTAGTCTGTAAAGACCTCAAGTTAATTTTACAAAACATTAGCTTGAGAGGGGAAAAAAAGAACTTAAATCAGAGATGAGGGGACACAACAAACATGTCAAAGTTACTCTGGTCAGCACATCCTGAAATATACCTTTTTGGAAACATTGCAAAACACCATGTGAGGCAGACATTGCTAGATACTTAACACAATTCACACTCAGTGAAACAAGGTGGTGGTAGCATCATGCTGTGGGGATGATTTTGTTCAGCAGAGAGTGAAAATCTGGTGAGAGTTTATTGGCAGATAGTTGGAGCAAAATGGAGGGCCGTCATTAAAAACACAGATTAATGACTCCTGGAAGAGAGATTCAGCTTCTACCAGACATAACATTTAATTGCTCAGATCAAAGCATTCTTGCCAAAAGTGGGCAGTTAAAAAAATGAAAATTTTGTTATTTTTTTCAGGTAAGCTGAACACTGCTTAATCCTGATATTTTAAAGAGGAGTGAAAGATGTCTGTAAGTAGATTTCTTTCCAATAACTTGATTCTGCTTCATGTAGCAGTAAAAAAAACAACAACTATAGTGTAGACTGACTCTGCTTAAATCCACAGTTAAAAAAAACAATCACTACACTTCACACTGCTGGCCTTTTCTACCCTTGTCAAGGAAAAAAGAGCAATTGGGGAATTACATGGAGCAGAGCTTTGCATGCATTACAGAGTCAGAGACTGAAGAGAGATTATCCAAGGCCAGATGTGTCTCTCTCCAAGGGGAAAGAAAAAAAACACAGTCCGCTAAGAAGCAGCCCCATCCTCCTGCTGCTGCTGGTAAGCATCAAGCTCTGGGACGTCAGCAGCCGGCTGTCTGGAGCTTCACACCGTCTGTCTCTGAGAGCGCAAGATTTCCGGTTTAGGAAGCGCTTGTCTTTTAATGTCGGCGACACTTCATCCATCATGCTTTAGACAAACACTTTCCAAGTTGACTGACTGACGGTAATGCAGCATTAGCTTCTGTTTGCTCAGAGGCAAACTTCACACTTGTTTATGCATTTCAGAGCAGAGAAAATATGGATTTCAAATTTGTCTGTCACACTTTTGAAACTTGTTTTACTGCAAGAAAAAGTAAGTTTGCACAGTGTACTACGCAGTGGAGAAAATCCACTGTGAAGAAGTTATACATCACTTTGCACTCCAACTATTAAGCCAGCAACGTTTTATCAGCTTAATTGTAAAGAACATGTTATCTGAGAAGCATTCCAAGGCTGCAGCTCATGAGCTATGACTCTCCGGCAGAGAAACCCACCATGCTTCTCTGGGTACGGAATTGCGTTTTATTGAGCTAGGGCTTGTCAGCATTTTTGGTGAGCTGGTAAAATATAATTGTGTCATCCTTTATAAAGCAGTGTTGGGTTGACAGCATCCAGAGAAGCTTCATTACTCTGCTTTTTATTGGGGTGTGAAGAAGGCGACATTCTGTTGGTGATGAATAACGTCTCTCTCGTATGAAGTCAAGGTAAAACACACTCACGGTGGCGGTGCAGTGCTCTGACGCATGCACATGGATCTTCTGAATGAAATCAATTCAGCTGAAGAATTAGAGCTGGTTAGTCATAATGGTTTTTATCTGATGCTCATCAATACCCATATTGATCTGCAAGTAAAATCAAAAAGTGTGAGAACAGAACGGGAATAGAATGCTCGACATATCCTGTATTTGGGCATATGCAACAAATGCACACAGCTGCAAAGGGACACATTATTCTGTTGCCACTTTTTTAATGTTTTATACACCCAAATTTAAACTTTAAGTTCTTAACTTTTTGTTTTTTCATTTAATAAACTGTTTAAATTGATACATATAACCATTTTTTACAGAACTGAATCTGCTTCAGAGGGTCTCAAAGCAGAGAAAAAGAGTTTCACAGTTTTTAAGTTAAAAATAAAAATTGTTGCATGATTGGAAAATGTAATTTTTGCTTTATGTGATTTCAAGAAGTAGAACTTCTATATTACTCACAGTGGCATCATAAGGAAGCCTGTATGGTAGAGCAGAGGGTTGCATGATTGAACAGTTGGTAGCGCTGCTGCCATGCAGCAAAACTGTCCTGAATTCAAACTCCAGCATGGGATCTTTGAGGAGAAAGGTGCCAACACCCAACTCTGTACCGTGCCGTTTTGGAAACTCACAAGGGGTTGGTATTATAGCTGCAATCAACCCTATTTGGAGGAAAAGCAAGGCTGCTGTAGCGGTGCTGTAGTCAGAAATAACAGATGGGGCAAATATGAACACGAGGACCCGGAGATCCTGATATTGAGTTAGGAAGGTTGGATGAAGTCACTCCAGGGACGAACACTTTAAATAGAGCTCTAAACTTTCCAATTTCATTTCCTATGCACAATCAAGCCTGAGCCCAGGAGAGGGAGGATATTTAAGATCCTCTGAATGGATGTGAAGTAGGCATTTAGCAACAGTGAAAAAAGGAAGAGCTGGTTGATTAATGGAATGAAATATAATAAAGCCAAAGTAGACCTGCTGGGAAATGTAAGGTCTTATTTTCTTTTACTCGTGACAGGGATTAAGCACAAATATCACTGACTGGCATTAACTTCTGGTGCGATTGCTTTGTTTCAGAAACTTCTTTTCTTTTGCACATTCTCAACAGCAATAAGAAACAACTGATTTTTATGAACAACGCTCAAAGGATAAGAGGCTTTTAAAGGCCTCCCTGAATACATACTTTGCTGACATTTAGCATTGCAGTATTCAGGAGGTTAAATTTTATTCATAATGATTGGTGCAATTATTGATACTTTCTGTTCTTTAACTTTCACAGCAACTTCACTCCTAAAATCTCTAAGTCACCATTGGTTTTTTTAGTATTAAATTCAGGCATGGGAAATGGCTCTTACTTTATAAATTCAGATATTGTTACAGAGATTAATACTGACTGACATGAACCAAGGACTTACCATCTGTAGCTCCCGAAAGCAAGGTGGTCAGAGAAACAAGTCCAACAAATGATGGGTGCTTGAAGAACGTGTTAATGAGAAAGGCTTAGCTGTGCAGTTACGTCTCTGTACTTTGGTAGTGGCCAAGGAGATAAATATAAATTACTTTGCAGGCAAACCTTTTTGGTGTTACCGCTTCATGCAACGCACCCGTTCTGATCTGTCACTCCGGATTTACACTGCAGGAGTTTCCGCTCCGCCAGTGAAGTGCTCACCAGAGTAGAATCATTCCTGACCACCTTAATACAGAGCAAGGACATCGGTGAGTCAGAAACTGCCAACAAACTTCCAAAACAAAGTTAATAGTTTCCGTGAGTTTGTTGAAAAGAAGGTAAGTGTCACTGGATTATATCAACATGGACGAGGTCTCTCTCAAGTTTGACAGTTTCTAAACAAATTCCCCTAATAGTCCAGTGCAACATTTTTTTTTTTCCCCTTTATGATGCATTTTTAGACTGATGCAATTTATACTGCAGAGCAACTTATAGTTCGGAAAATACAGTAATTGGGTCTTTTGCTTAAGGATCAAAACAACCCAGTTTCACAAGACTAGGACAAAACAGTTCATGTCATGGAGACAACAGAGAGATCAGGTGGAATTAACAGTCAAATCAACTCTAAGTATTGTTTATGGGATGAAAGTTTCTTACATTAGAAAAGAGTTTGTTTTATCATAAACACATTTTTCTAAGAGTTTCAGTACAAAATGTTTGCTAATATGTTTGGATTGCAACATCTTGATGAAAGCTGCAGGAATTTCTGGTTTTTGATTGGCCATTTTTGTCACCACTCATCACAATGGATTTGTCAGAGAACGCTCCTAAATCCCTGCATAGTGTGCTAGTCTGATAAATCTCCAAACTACTGCTCAGACATTTGGATTATTCGAGCCAAATAAATCTTTATCCTACAAAGTCAAATTGTAGATGGGTACTCAACTTTTACTGCTTTCATCTTTGGTAGCATTTCATTTTTATGATCATGTCTGAGTAATATAACTGTTTACCTGCTTTTGGCTACGTTCAAAACTGTGTTATAGTCAGTTTCTTCTTTCATGTGTTTTCTAATTTTTCTAGACTTTGGATATGGACATGAATTGTGAATTTTTAAACTGAACAGAAATTAACAAAAAAAAAAAAAAAAAATCCTAAAACTGTTGATTCGTGCCCTTTTAGATATATGCAACAAGACATTTATTTGTGCTCATGTTTATTTAGAAAAGTTCTATTTATATGTTGTGACATTCCCTTTATCAAAGTAGAACCTCATAAGCAAACAACTCAAACTGCAGACAGTTTTTTTTCCTCCACATGCCAGAAGCAGAAAATGACAAGCATGGCCCCAAACACTAAACCATGAGAGAGGTGTTTGGTGGGGGTAAACGTCACCGAGTGTAATTATGAGGGATCTTGCCCTCAGAAACTCTACATGAACAAGTGACAGCGACTTCTTTTTATCTCTCAAGCAAATATTGGCTTAAAAGAGCATGGCTTAGAGTCAATATCAAGTTATTACTCAAAAATGTTATCACAGTTTTTCAGGCACATAAAGAATTCTTCTGAAGTAGTCTATTTTTGCTTGAACACTCAGTGAAAGTTTTACAGTGGTGGTGATAAAACAAAAAATGTCTAGACTGAAACATGTTGCTTATAAATGGACTAAATGTGCAATGTGACAGTGCCTTGCAAAAGTATTCACACTTTTTCACATTTAACCCATAACTGTGCTGCAGTTACTTGGAAAGTGGCAATGCCCCATAAACATTGTTGCAATAGCTCTTGTTAATTTTAACCTTAATTCGTATAAGCAAACTCCACTTTTAATTTCTTCAGTTTAGAGTTGCAGGCACTACTTGCAGCATTGATTTTGGACACACTTTTGCATGTGCCTCTTGTAAAATAAATGTTTCCACCACATCTTGCTACTCTTGATGCGAGGAGCAGCCATATTGAAATACAAAGTCTGCGTTTGGAGGTACTTGGAGGTGCTCCCATTTCCACAGTCGGAAATCTGACTTTGGCGGGAGTTGCACTTGATTTTTCCGATTGGGAAATTTTTCTGAGTACAACTGGAATGCAGCGTTAGTTTCACTGTGTGAGTATCTGACATAGAAGCTCTCCTTTCTTCCATCCAGTATCCCACAAGGGCTAAATTGGTGAGACAAAAGCACTAGACTCCTTTCTTTGCTGAGAAGTGGGGAATCGCATCTTTGAAGTAAAACTGGATCCAAAATAAATGTTCTATTTACCATCTGGGTAATCGGTGACTAAATTCTGTCCAAAGAATAAATCTTTCCCCTGGCTTATTTGAAATTCTGCAGAGGAAATCTTTGAATTATAAAGTCCCCAAAAAGAGACGCTTTTCTCCCCGTTGTTGAATCTCTGCTGCTGTCATTGTTTTGAGAGAGAGAAAAGCCGCAGCTCTACACATGCTCCCTGTGTGTGCAAGTCGATCCGATGCTTCTCCAGCCTGGTCGCAATTGGTTTTCAACCCTGCACCGCAAAAGCCCCTCTGATCGCTCTGGTCTCTCGGCTGCTTAGCCAATTAACACTCTCAATGCACTTCTTGTCAGTTTACATTGGAGGTCATTTGCTGTTAAGGTTGCTGTTGAGCCATATTCTTTCCATTGTGAAATAATAGTTTGAGCAGTGCCTCTGTGATAATCCTGCTTTGAACTTCTCCACAACTTTATCGCTGTGTGTTCCTTGGTCTTTATGATGCTTTGTGTCAGTCAGTATTCTCTATCCATCCTCTGATTAGCAGTATTTCTAATAAGATTAAACTTTACACAGGTAGCCTGTATTTACAACTCCAATGCATTGCATTTTGTTTCATGTGTCAGAGTTAAGAAGGCTTTTGATTTTTGTTCATTAAAATCTGACAGTTTCTTCCATTTTACACTATGCTAATATTGTTACTATTGCTGACGGAGAAGTGAAGAATTTCATCTTCACTTGATTCAAATTGCAATTTTTGTTTGTAATTTGAAAAGAAAAAATCACATTTGAAGGACATGAATACTTTTGCCAGCCACTGCATCTGAAATGGATCAATGTTTAAAAAGAGAGGGTCAATTAGTGATACAGATGATATGCAGAATAAATATGGTGAATTTTCTTATCTGTAACTCCTCAAATTCACACCCACAGGAAGAATAGAGAAGATTAGATTACGATGCTTCGAATCCCCTGATTAATGACTGTGACAAAGAAAAACTTAGCAATGACTCACTCAATTACACTTTTTCTGATTTCTGGTTAATTGCTGTAAGATTGATTTAATCATTTAAATTTGAACATTTTATTATTACGCTGCTGAATTCATCCACTTGAAAATACAAATACTAAATCAAAGAACCTAAATTTGAAACCTGCATTCTGCTTTGTACTGAGAGCTCACTGATGTAATGCACAAGGCAGATTAGGAAAAAAATTAATCCTAAAAATCATCATTTAGATTGTCAGATTCTGCCTTACTCAGACCTGCTGAGGACAGTGGCTATAAAGCAGCAGCTGCTAAACAGGACTAATTCTCCGGAATGAAATATACCGAAGGGGGCAGACCATTTACAAGACGGTTATCAGAGCAATATTTCAAGTACCGGCCACAGCCTCTGCCCATTAAAGTGTGTCTGATGTATTTTAGGGCCAGTTTATGTGCTGCTCTGGTCTCAGAGAGGCTTATACATTGATAGAGGATGTCTCTAGTCTGACTCGTCATACGTAGACAGTAAGAGGAGAATCCTCGTAACAGCATCTTTGCCTTTCATTAAAGAGTAAGTTGAGTAGGTTAAATCGCTAGACCAATCCAGTTTTGGGTTAATTTAAGGTGATACGGTAGGGTTATGGTTAGACATATGTTGGTATAAGAAAAAAGGCCTCAGGTCTGCAATATTATAGTATTTACAGAAAACGTGTTAATTACTTTTATTTTAAATTGAAAAAAAAAAAGTTTTAATATGACATATTGATAATTGCTGTCACAATACTGCAACCTGTTGTGCTTTATTATTATGGTGCTTGTGATTCACAGATTTAAAAATACTAACCACTGGCAAAATTGTCCAAAAGTTTCTAATTGCATTTTGAGCTGAATATTCTACTTTTTGCTATTTTGCTCTGTATATAGTCCTACTTAGAATATTACAAATGGTTAATAGCTTGGCTATCAGGCCAGCCAATTTTTTATTTTCATTTTTTTGCAATAAGTAAAATGTAAAGAGGCTTTCATTTAGCCAGCTTGTGTATGGTAACAAGTGTGGGAGGGACAGGACGGCATTAGTCTGTGCTTTGGTCAGATAAATAAGAATACATCCAGAACTTCGACACAAAAGCATGTTTATGATAACACTTTAATCCATAGAAACAATGACTATCACTTATCAGTCAATATCTGTACAGTAAAACTAACTTTTTAAAATCTTGTCATACATTGACACTGCTAACTGGTGTTTGTGTTTCAACAAGTTTTTAACAACAGAAAAAGACTAAACATGACATATGTCTAATGTTAAGACTAAAAAATAAATAAAATATTCTACAACTCTGGTTACTAAAAAAATAACATTTTTTAAATGTTGTTAGTTTCTTCTTTAACAGTAATGATATTAATAATTATAAAAACAAAGAAACAACTTTATAATTGGCAACAAAATGTTACTGTCAATTAACTGAATTAAGATAACATTACTTTTCAAATTATAACACTGCTTTAAATATTGCTTTTCTATATAAAATTTGTACCAATTATTTGGGCAAAGTGCCAATTTTTCTAGTTTAACTTAGCAGGCAAAGGTTTAATGTTATCAGAAATGGACAAATGTGTTTTTCAGTATGAGCTACAGTCATAAAGAAAACCCTCTGACATGAACTAGCAAACAGCAATGTTACAGTTTTGCAGTTCATATTTTATTCTGTAGAAGAGATTTTGTGAAATCTGAGCAGGTTCTTTACAAAATTCAATAGTCCATCTTTTGAAGAATGATGAAACTCCTATTAGTGTCTCTTCTCTAAATCAGCAAACTAGATTACAACTGGCAATGCAAGCTTTGAAACACTGTCCTACCACTATTTTAAAAGCTAGTTTTGATTGGTAGTCCCTGTGCTGTTGGGTGCCGGGTGAATTACAGCATCCAACACTGAGCATTCAGCAAAAACCCAACAATGGATTTAAAGAAATCAACCAGAATTGTTTTGATTCTGGGCTGAACAAACTAACCTCACTGTATGGCTTTTACACCTTCATACAATACTTAATACACAATGGACTAGTTATACCTAAGATTTGTTTTCCTTAGCATTTTCAGGCATTAATGACACAAATAAAAAAAACTCAATGAATATTGAAAATTCTCAATAATCTCTAATTTATTTATTTATTTATTTATTTAAATCATTTATTTATTTTAGGTGGAAATAATCTAAGACTGCTTTTAGTGAGAATTATTCTATATATTACTGCTTATTTTTATTACTTAATATTACTAATACAAGTCAAATTTCATCACTGCTTTTAATTTCAGATGTAAAACATTGGGAAACTAAGTGACTGTATTCACAGCAAGGGTGAAAATATGACACATGAGCACATGATGAGCAGCTTATGTGGAAAGATAACTTAAGCAGATCAATATTGAATGATATTTACTTAAGGCGTCAGGCACATTCCCTGCTTTTTCATTCCACCACAGGTAAGTGAAGCAACACTGATGAGCGTCTGAGATCCAGAGGTCAGATGTTCAGCTCTCATCACCAGCCAGATGCTCAATGAATGTGTTTTCACCCGAATGACTTAAACAGCTATGACTAAAAGCTGCTTCTATCAGCTGCAACATCCAGCCGGCTTGCTGCGCCCTGTGAGTATTAATACATTCCACGTTTAAGGCTGCTTGCACCAAATTGCCAGTACTATATAAAACCGATGAAGTTCATATGCTGGAAAAGTGTTTCAGATCCTCCTGAGAGGTGCGGCCTGTCGTGTCAGAGGCAGCTAACAAGCAAGTGACAGAAAGTAAATGAATACAATATCCTGCTAGCAATGTAACAATGTCCAGCTGTTCAGTTCGTTAAAGTGTAATCAATCACCTGGAAAACAAGGTGATCTGCACAAAAAACTATACCCATTTATCTACCTGAGAACTTTAAAGTGATAAGACACCAATTGGCACGTGAGGTAAATAGTTCTTGAAGCACATTAGCGAGAAACAGTGTATTGAGGTTGATTATCTCAGTGACTAATGCTCTGTCACTCTGTAGTATGAGGGAGCCCAGCGAGGACCCCCGGTAATGGAGCCTGAGCAGGTGTTGAAAGCGCACTGACATCAAGGGGGAGTGCACTGACAAGAATTTCTGATGAATTTCAATTACTGATCTATTAAGGCTAATGAGCTAAATGGGCAGCCAGAATACATTTGCCCGATAGCCTGAGACGAGACCTGAGGCTTTTTTTGTTCTTTTTTTTTTTTTTTCTGTAGTCACATCAGCCAGTAAAGGTGTTAGACATGTTTTTCTGCTAGCTGAAAATCCAGCTGTATGTACACTAATTATTTGTTACACTGGCCATCTTTAATAATGGTTGGTGTTCTCACTGTTACCTGTTATTTCGAAGTATAATGTCAGAATGCCATCTGCTGGAGGTAATACAACACAAAGGATTTCATGAATGTTTGCTACACACTGACATCTGCTGGCCTTAAAAGAAAAGGCATTAAGACAAGTTTGGTTTTCAATGCAGCTTTCTCTAATTGTATTGTTCATATAATAACATTATGGTGGCCACAATATAATAATAATAATATTACTACTGCTAATAATAAATTTGGCTATACAGTTTAAATGAAACAGATTCTTTCCACTTTTCTTCAAATGATTGGATTCATTTGTCTGAATTGAATACATACCAATGTCCTTAAATTGGATGAGTTTGTTGTTCAGTTTTGCATTGATTCCTGACAGAAGTAGGCAATACTACAAGTCAATTTTAGTTTTAAGTTCATTTTTCAGCAAGTCAGCGACCCAAAGCATATGGCAAGACCTCAAAATAAGAGGCTTCAGACCCGCTCTGTGAATGTCCTGTTCAAGCCTGGCAAAATCTGAAAATGGCTGCATAGACGTCTCTCATTCAACCTGATAGAGCTTGAGAAAAGCTGCAAAGAACTATGAGCTAATCGTCCTAAAGATATGTACTAAACTTGTGGCTTCATATTCAAAAAAAGCTTCAGGTTTTCATTGCTCCCAAAGGTGGATCAATAAATGCTGTGGATGCTTATCTAAATGCGATTTCTTAATTTTCTATTTTTAATACATTTGCTAAAATCTCCAAAATATTTTCCAAAATTTCAGGCTCATTTTGCTTTTTAAGCATATCTTAAACAAGAAAATGTGCTAAGAAGAGCGGCTTTTAGAGAGTTTGGTCACATTGAATTATAGTATGTGTGAGCAGAAATAACAGGAGATAAATAAATAAATTCAAATAAGCTGGCAAAGGCCATTTGCAAAACCTACCTAATGATAGTATCTGACGCCTCGTAATCTATTACAGAATTTGTTTCATGAAGAGTTGCTGTGAACTGTGTTCATAATCCTATAAACACGGTTTATGTAACTGATTATATTTAATATGAAAGTAGAGCCAGTTCTTGATAACAAACTGGTACAACACTGGTTGCTTTCCAAAAGGAAAACAAAGTCCTTTGCCCCAAGCACATTTTCTTAAAGAAAACACACAAAGAAGTATTTTCTACTTAGGGGAATCACACACCAATCACACAAGGGAGAAAAAGCTTCTGTAACTGTGTATTTGTGCTTGTTTTCCATTTTACTGCCTGTTTTAAAAAAAGTCTGAGCTTGACCCTCTCTGTTATTTTAGAGACATTATCCTAAGCTTTGTCTTATCAGTATCCTCATGGAGAAAAAAAAACCTTTTATGCATGTGCTGAAGATTGTACTAGAGATGTGTTCCTGCAAATGGAGATACTTTGAAGTGTCAGCTGAGAAAAGCACTCAGGAGGGAGGACATCACTGACAAAGTGGAAACAATGTTTTGTTTACTGCATCAAGGGTAATAGATGAACCCCTCAGTTTATTTTCAAAGATGATTGTTTTAGCTTTGATATCAGTGATGCATTTCAATATATCGGCAGCATAAACAAAGGAAGGAAAAAGCAATAGGTATTAAAAAAAAAACATTTTCAGTATGCACATACAGAATTTTATGCTCTATGCCCCTGTAGGCTCATTCAAAGTTATTTACACTTTGGATTTAGAAGATGGCAGGATAATCTCTGCAGAAAATTGGGATAGAATAATCTTGCCATAGGCATTTCCATATTCAGCATTTCCAGTAAAGTTTCACATCTTAGGTTTATAAAAATACCTATGACTGCAGATCTGTTGCATCTTAAACTCAGAAAATATGTCTTAAACCCCAAACACCTTTGTAGCACTCGTTAAACATTGCATAACGGCATTAACATGGAACCTTTAATATTATAAACGTAATAATTGTGCAAGTGTAGTGTAATTTTAGGCATTTGTTTTTATCTCATGTTTAAATGTCTTTTTCAATCATTTTTTGGCTTTAACTGGTTTTTCTTGAACAGTCTTTTGTGCAAAAAGGGCTTGAAAAATAAACTTGCCCTGGCTTGCCATTCGTTCATCTTAATTTTTCATGCAAAGATCTATACAAATATAACCCTTTACACAAACATGTTTCCAAATGGCCACTTCCATTTTGCCATCCAGGACACAGTATTGGAGCAGCTTGCTCAGAAATTATTCCTTGTCTTTTCTAAATGCATCACAAAATCAAAATGTGACCATAAAAGGTAAACATTTTACATCTGGAGTTACATTACTGAAAGTAGTTGTAGGACAAAGGTGCTGCAGGTAGTTAATGTGTAAGTTATGCTGACAAAAGCTTTTCACGTTGCCCTAAAGTCACCTGTTTGTGGGTGTTAACAGGTTCCTCCAGGTTTTATAAAGATGGGTCACTGAATGTATGTGCTAACATTATAATCTGGATTTCAGAGTAAATTCAGAACGTCATCTTTTCATGTTCAGTCATTTCTACTCAACAATGTAAACTGTTGGGATAAAAACCATAAAGTCATATCATATTAAAAAGTAAAGAAACTGCCTATCTTAATACAGCTATAGCAATATCTTTTCTTTACACTTTGCTTTTATCTACTGAATCCTAAGTAATCCAACCTTAGAAACTGGAATCATTTTGTAATATTTGCTTTGGGAAAACTGCAAACAGAGCTTCTTATGCATCACTTTCAATAATTACGTTTTTCTTACCAATCTTCCTCAGAGGTCGGATTGTGGTTTTCCACAGCTCCTTTCGAAATATCATGGTCTTACGTGGCTTCTCTGCTCAACGCCTCCCTCAGTTACCTTGCGATGCTTTTTCTGCTTTATAAGATATTCAAAGCTTGGAATATTGTTTTAGAACCAAACCCTGCTTACAACTTCACAGTACTTTTCCTTCCTGCTGTGTTCTTTAGTCTCCGTGATGCTGTTTGTTCAGCTGGATTCATAAAACACTCAGGATAACTGATTGTAGTGTTTATTAAAGGTATCAGAGTAACAAAGACAGAATCGAGACAGGTGAGACATCGCAGATCCTGAAAAAAGAAAGGAGAAAAAAAATAAAATTTTTCTCACTATGTCAGTAAATTTTTACATATAAACATCAAGAGATGAGGAAACAACATGCATACCTCTAATGTTAGCAAATCAGCAAATTTAATAACCAGTTATGATCTTTACATTCAGCGCTGTGTGAGGAAAAGTTGTCATGATTTTAGGAATGAAATCAATGGAATGCAAATTAATTTCCCTCATTTTACTACCAGTTTTAATCATTTATTCCTTAAGGGTACATCTGGCCATTTTACTACTAAACACTCCACCTTTTTTCACCAGATAGTGCATATTTTGTTGTTTGAGTCTTAATCTTCCAGACTGCAGCCTGTTGGCTCATTGTAGAAGTTGCCCCTGCTACATTAAGGAAACTTCTTATTTTTATTGCAGTGCTGATTACAATAGTTTTATTAATAAACCTACATTTAAATACACATCTCACGACAGTGAGCAAGGAATAGTTCGATCCTTGCTGATCAAACTATTCAAAAACAAACTAATTTAGAATGTGAGCATAATTGATTCTTAAAAGCGAGCATTCCTTTTAAAACGAGAACAGAGGCTGAATTTACCCATTTAGAGTTTATTGGTTCTAAAAGGCAAACACGCTGGATAAAATGACTTAAAATGCACAGAAGAGCATATTTGTCAGGAAACTTAAGCATGAACAAAAATGCAGGTTAGATTGCTGTTGAAGAACACCCTGCCGTCTTTTTCAGTGCTGCACTTGTTTCTGAGGATGCCCAGGATGCCTGCTCTGACCTCAGGGCTGAAGGATTCGTAGAAGTGCTCTGATCCTGTCATGAAGCTCAGCAGACGTTCTCCAGTTACGCTGCTCCGGTCAAAACATTCTGTGATGTCAAAGCTGTTGGGAACCGGATGTTCCTCAAATTTAAGGCTTTGGTCGTTGAGGCAGGAAATGATCTCTCGGGATGAACGGTACTCGGTGATGCTTCCAACACAAAGCTCCTTCTTGTAAGTCTTCCACAGGATGTCCCAACCACTGTTGGCTGGATTGTAGAGAAAACAAAAAACAAATCACGTTGAATGAGCCAAGCTGATAAAGAAAGGACTGTTATTTTCTCTTCCGTAACAAGTAACAAGACAAACTTGGTTTAAAGTTTTGCTTTTCAGTCAGAACTTACCTTTATTGGGTAAGATTACTGTTAAAGAATACTGAATAACCAGAGTAATAGTAGAAATCTTGTACATTTAAATGGTGTGGCAAACCAGTCAGTCCAAGTCTGCTTACCTGCTTCAACAATGATCATGAGCCTGCCATTATTTTTGAGGAGCCCATGGTGAAACTTGATACTTTCAGCCAGGCTCTTTACATAGTAGATCATCTATTGAGGAAAAGTGTTTGTTCCTTTAGCTTGACTATTTGCACATGGAAGTGTTATTGATTTATTTATTTATTTTTGCTTTCATTTATATTCAAACAAGAGAAAGCACTTCAACTACAAAATGTTCACCAAATACACAACCTTACTTGAACTTTAGTAGACAAAAACAAAATTATGCATACATGTGAAGTACAAAGGAAATGACACGACTGTCTACATTTTTTATGTATAATATTCTGAAAAATGTGGTGAGCATTTATATTCCAGCTTGCTTGAAGCAATACTTTCTAGAGCTCAGCTGCATCCTTTCGATTCTACTTTGCACTTGTGCAGTAGCTTTTGTTGGTCTATGACATAAAATCCTAAATTAATAAATTGCTGTTTATTAGTGAAATTGCTTAACAACTTTTGCAAAATAATGTACATTATAAAACATGTAAACCCCTTTTATAAATATAACACTGACAGTATAAAAAAGTACTTATTTAATAGGAGTCACAGCTTAGCTTAATTCATATCTGCACTACATTTGATGCATTGACAGCTCAGGTAATAGAAGACAAAAAGTAAACCATTCTTCAACTTTACCAGGATCATGTGTATGAAGTCAAATTTCTTTATGCTTCCCTTTGCTTTCTCGTACTCCTCACTGGACATGATGTGCCAAGAGAACTGGATCTTCTTAAGGTCAGCAGACTTGGCTGCCAAAGCTTTCAAGACGTACAAAGAGAATGCAGCAATCACATTAAGATATGTCATAACGCATACATACATCTTGATTCTTGGGTTAATCGTCATTCTTAGCATGTCAAAGCTTTTCAAAAACCGGAGACTGGAATTTAGCCACAAAACTCTGATCAGTGCATCTCCTAAATGCTTTGTCTATATATATATATATATATATATATATATATACGCATAGATAGATAGATAGATAGATAGATAGATAGATAGATAGATAGATAGATAGATAGATAGATAGATAGATAGATAGATATTAACACAGAACACAAAATACAAAATTCTGAACTAAATTATTATTACCTTTGAAGTTGGCTGTGAGCTCAGAGCTGCCCTCCACAATGTCAGCGGTTATGGGAACAGAAGGGAAGGCCGATTGCAGAAGTGAGAGTATCTGAACATCCATCTCACCTGGAACAGACCATGAAACGCAACTGTTTTTGTTCAGCTCAAGGTCATAAATTTTCTTTTTCGAATGGCACAGCTCTCTTGCTTCAAAGACTTGAATCTTCAAAAACACGTACACAGTTATAAAAGTCGGCCTTCTATCACCTGAAGAACATTGCTAGGATTAGTACTAATGTCCAAGCCAGATCTAGAGCAAGTTACTGTGTTTATTTATAGTTGCATTGATTACTGCAACAGTGTCTTCACAATTCTTCTTAAAAAGTCAGCCTACATCTTTCATTGTGGCTTCTTAGATTCCTGTTTATCAAACTAAAATGAGCCTTTTGTTTTACTTTATGACTGAATTGTAAATTATGCTGACAGCAGTCGGCTAAATATCTAAAGGAAATGCATATTGCTTTTCTTCTTATCCATATCTTTGCTCTGAAACCTTACAGAGCAACCCTTGCCCAATATTGATCTGTGAATGTCAGAAGTTAATCAGTGGTTCGTTTTCATGCACTCACTGCATCGCCCCTCACAGGTTGTCAATCACTGGGATCTTTTTGAATACATTATTAACTTGTAGTTTAAATCTGAAATGTTTGAGCACATACCTCCCCCACTCCCAACACCAAGAACATCCAGACTGCTTTTACCAGCTCCAATTCTGTAAAACATGAAAATCATATTTAAAAGAAAAAACAAACAAAACCAAAAAAAACAGCTAAAATAATTAATTTTAAATGAAAGCGCTAAACTACGAGTCAATAATTAAGTAAATAAAGAAATTACTATTTAGCAAACATAAAGTTGCTTAAACATTATAAAGTTGCAGACTAAATCGCTCTAATGCGCATGTGCGACTAACTCTGAAGACGACAAAAATTGCATGAATGAGTAATTAGGTCATTCCTTGTTATACCTTTGAAATTCTGCGGGCAGGACATTTTGCAGACACTGGACGATGGCTGCGTGCTCTCCGGACTTTTCCACGTAGAACTGAAAGATGTTGACATTGCAGCCTTCATAGCAAGTGTGCGTTTCTGCACTCATGACTTCACCCTGCAATACACGCACCAAACACTTTGTAGACTAACTATTTTTTTTTAAATTTAGATAATGTTAAATAAAAATTACCTTAAATTTGTGTGTGTGTTTTTTTTTTTGTTGTTGTTGTTGTTTTTGTTTTTGGGAGGTAAGAACAGGAACGCAAAGTGCTGCGCTGCTTTCACGCTGCAGGACAGACTCCCCTCCCTGAAGGCTGGACGCTGCGTTACGTAACTGTTGAACTATAGAAGAAGAAGAAGTCACTGCAGCTGTTCTGCTGAGACAGAAATATTCTCCTGAACTTCTTTGGTCCTTTATGTTTTGGAGGTTCTTGTCAGAAATCGTCAACGGAAAACGTGGTTATCTAATTTACTTTTTAAAATACAAATAATTTAATTGCCATATAAAATTGTCTTTAGTGTCATAAAAGTGTGAGTGTCGTATTTTGTATCTTCAAAATCACAACAGAAAAATTGCTCCCACTTCTGTGACTGTTATATGCTGTGACTGTAGGAGGCGCTGTTTTTTTGGTCCCACATAATGTCTCTTTATCACCACTGAAAGTTTCGTTATCAGCCATGTAAATCACTCAGGTCTTCTGGTTCTGCTCTGCACCCAGAGTCAAAACCAAATACAGAAAAAGCAGCATGAGGTTTTAAAGTGAACGAATTAACTTTCAGAAAACTGAACAAATGCTGCAAGCAAAAGCCAATTTCTTTGATTTGCTTTTAATAACAAATTGTTCATTGATTTCACTTGTATTCCATTTTGTAAAACAAGTTCTTTTTCTTGATTAAACCACTGCAGTGTAACATTTGTCTGACGTATAATGTCTTTGTCATACTCAAAGATTTGCCTTTGTACAGAAATGTGCTTACAAAAAACTTTTTTTTTTACAGCTTGCCTTTTGAGGCAAATTATTTCTTTATTTGTTTTATATAATTGTAATTCCACTATCAAAAGTTTTTTGATACTCAGACTTACTCAAGATAAGCTGATGTTGTTTAAACTCTCTTTAAAAAAAAAAAAAAAAAAAAAAAAAAAAAGTGGAAAATTAAAAAAAATTTTTTTATTCAAATGAAAAACAAATTAAAAATTATACAAATAAATTATATACACCATTAAAAAAAACAAACATCAATTAAACATATTAAATATTAAATGAACAATTAACTAATACTTGTTGTTCATTTTTGGTTTCTGATAAGAACTTCAAGCTATCCAAAGATGCACAAACTAGAAACTCAAAACAATGTTCATTTTGAATATTACCTCTGCCTTCAGATGGGACCAAGATCACTTTTTCTGGATTGGCAGCGTAAAATGTGCCCAGATTTTTTTGCTAAATGTTTTTTTTCAGAGATAAGAAAATATGAGTTAATTTGAACTTTACATCACAATCAGTGACAGGAATCATTCCATTTGTCCAAGACACACTGATAGTTATGGAGCATTGGCCTTGATTAGGACAGCTAGAAACAAAGTGGGAGAAAATGAGACATTTTTCGTTTTTTCTTGAATGGGTATTCTGTTTGTATTCATTTAAATATCTAAAGGAAATCTTTCCAAATTAAAATTTTCACAAATTTATCACAGAAAAGGGAAAAACTGCTTGCATTTCAATTTAACATTTTGTATTTCAATAATGAAAATCAAATTCTATAATGATTTATGAGAGACCAAAGCACATGGGAAATAGTCTGAGGGAAAGAATATCTAAATCTGCCTTGTATGTATTCTGTGTGTCAAGTTGAGAGTCTACAGTGACATAAATTTGAATCCCATGATGGAGGACAGGGCTACACATTGGTAGCAGTGGGTTCAATAGGGTGATCTCTGATCGTCTACCAAGTCTGGACTAAAACACATCACAGAAAATGACACGTCACGACATTTATACATAAATGTAATTGACTAAATAAAAAATTCTTATTTGTGCATTACACAGTCTTAGACAATAAAAGAGATGTTAGTCATGCTGAGGTGATGAGCTTTCCTGTAGGTGTGGGGTTTCCAAATCTGCTGAGAGTTTAGAACAGTTGCTGTAGATTAACCTCAGAGAAAACACAAATTAGTTCTGTTTTTAGTAATTATGCAGTTTAGGAAAATAAAATTATCGGGATAACAATTTTAAAGCATGTATAACAATAGTTACTGGAGTTTCCCTCCAGTAACTATTGTTGCCCTCAAGATGGCGCCAGAGGTTCACACATCTGCCTCAAGATCTTCAACAGCAGCATTTATTGAGTTCATTGTAAATGTGGAGGGAAAGAAATTCACTTATATAAATAATCCACGTTTTATCTATGTTACATCAAAAACTCATTCCACATTCCAAGACAGAGCATCTTGTGTTAAAACTCAAAAACAGTCAATGGAAGAATAATGTTGCTGCAGTATGAACGGCTGGTGGCGTTTACATCAGTAAGGTTCGGCATTTCAGATTACAGTACTGAATGTTAAGAGAAGACATTTTCTTTAAAATGATAAACTTCTGAGAAACTAAATTTTGTTTTCTTAACTGCAAGACATAAACATCAGAATAAATAGTAATAATTTTTTAAAATGTAATCACTCTGGTGGTAATTTGTTAATACATGAGGACCCCTTCACCAGAGCCTCATTATTGAAATTACATTTTTATGGTACAAGGAGTTCCTAAGATTAGAATTGTAAAACTTGATAATGCAGGTAATTTGAAGGACTCTCTCTTTTCTTCGACTTCAAATAAAACATTAGCGCTGTAAAATACTTCAGTGTTTTGCCTTTTTCTGAATATTATAAGAAATTAAAATTTTAATACACAAGAAAGTGGAGTAATAGTCCCAGTAGGCAAGTGTAGTTTTTATTTTGGATTTTTCTCTTACATTTTGCACACTTAAACACTTAAATAAATCATTTTGTCTTTTATTCCCTTCCATGTACCAATAAAACAGGTTACTTACTAAAATAATTGACCATTTATGGTGAAGTTGAATCAAAAATGAAACCAAAGTGTATTTAAAAAAACAAAAGTTCTATGTGACTGTTAAAATGCGTGACTGTGAGACTCCAAAGGTCATCTGAATTCAGAAATACAAAATTAGCTTACACCAAAGATGCTTAAAATCTGCAATGTAATTTTTCTATTAGCAACAAACCCAGATTATTTTGCAAGTAAATTAACCGACAGCTAAAGAAAAGGCTCCAAGGAGCAACTGTGTTTTCACTTACCCAGTTCAAGTCCTACTAGAAATGATACTTTCAATCATTTTTAAAACATGTACAATTACTTTAAGCTTATCTAAATTGATTCTCAGTTAAAAGCTAATTGTCCAGTTTTATATTTATTTGGAATAAAACGCTCCCAGAGAAAGCAGCCTGCCAAGAGCAGCTCATTAAAAGCTGTAATGACTGGATAAAAATCTGAAGCTAATGTCTGTAACTGAGTAAGAATGATCTTTGATGTCATAATAATATATATTTAACCATAAAAAATTGAAAGGAATATGTAAATGTATTTTATGTTAAAGGACTTTAGAATTCATAAAACTTTAACATGTATACCAAACTAAATTTAATACAGGATAACGCTTGAAGATACTCAATGTGCTTTCATCATCTATAACTAATTTAACCTTCACTCTAGCTATTATCTGTTTTTAATTTGGTTTATCGATGACTATGACACCAAGGTTGTTGTTAAAGACAACTCTGCCCTCAGACTCCGTGC
This sequence comes from Poeciliopsis paucimaculata, assembly GCA_903067055.1. Classification (NCBI taxonomy): domain Eukaryota; kingdom Metazoa; phylum Chordata; class Actinopteri; order Cyprinodontiformes; family Poeciliidae; genus Poeciliopsis; species Poeciliopsis paucimaculata. The sequence continues at coordinate 26,551 of CAEGAD010012729.1, forward strand.
TGCAGTCCGGATGCCGGAGCAGCTCCAACACCCCATCTTTCAGCTCTGGTGACGCCGTTTTATTAAAATCCAGCACTTCGGTGAGAAAGTCCAGAAGCAGCTCCCCCTTCTCATCTCCCTCCGTGAAACACTCAGTGATATCCATTTGAGATGGCAGGTCAAAGCTCTGGTAGCTCACTCCCTTTGAGTCCAGGAGGCTTTTGATGTCTCCTGTGGTCACGCATTGACTTATTTCTGTACTGCAGAGCTGGTTCCTGTATTTCCGCCACAGCTTCCCCCAGCCACTCTCCCCTTGAACAGGTGGAGCAGAAACAGTGCGAGTGTCAGCATGGTAACAAATGATGACAATGTTTACAAGAACCTTTTGTTCAGAAAACACTGCACAGTTGAGAAATAATGCACAGTTGTCAAAATTGTTTTACTAGTGAAAAAATAAGCATTGTGTGGATTTATATTCAGACTGTCTCCTTTGTAATAAACAGTTTGCTAATTACCGAAGTGAGTCTTTTGGAGTATTTTCCTGCCAGCTTTGCTTAATCTAAAAACATAATTTTTTGCCAATTTTTCTTTCTAAAAACTCCAAGCTCTGTGAAATTCAATATTAAACCAAATTTGCCGTAGATTCTCAATTGGATTTAGGTTTTTGTACCTCCACCTCAGTCTGAAGTCATCTTCTCCGACTAAGCTAGATTTAACTCCAGCTATCTTCACGCAGCTCTGACCATCTCTCCTGCTCCTGCCATGAATGGTAGGTGCATTAACAACAATGTGCTCTGTCAGTATTCTGCCACATAGCATTTTGCATGAAGGCCCAAAAGACTGATTTTTGTTTCTTCTCACAATATCAAATTTGTCATAATGTTTGCTCCGTCATGTGGGAAACTGCAAACAGGGTTTGTCATGACAGTTACTTGCTTCTTCTCACTTTATCACTGCCATGGCAAACAGTTGTTGTCTCCCACCTGAGCTATGGATCTTTGAAACTCCACCAGAGTCATCTTTGCTCATTCTCTGATTAATACTCTCCTTGCACAGACAGAAAGTTTAGGTGGACAGTGAAACGTGAGGCTGTTTGTTTGGGGCATTCGAGTAAACTAGGAGTAAACTAGTTGAATCATATTTCAAATTTTTCTTCCAGTACATGTTTATGCATTAATTTACTTTTTGTTGATCTACTCCATGAAACACTAATAAAATACACTGACATGTTTGGTTCCGACACAACAAAATGGGAAAAAGTTTGTATTTCCCCTTGAACAAATGAAGCGTAACAGTTTCCTCCACATCGGCAAGGAATATCAAGGGCAATTGTTAATTTAAATTGATGTCAATCAACTCACCAGACACAAGAATAATAAGAAGCTTCCCATTCTTATCGAGGAGACTCTGGAAGAAGCTGATGGTAGCACCGGGATCCTTCACATAGTACAGCATCTGTCGATTTCACCACACATAATGAGCTGGTAACTGCATTCATGGAGCACCTAATTATATTGCTATGCTAGACAGATGCTCTAATAGGATTAATTGCTGCCGAGTGCCACCTAATGAATATGACCTAGATGTGTCTGAAATACAGCACCAGGGCTGGCAATACTTCAGCACCAACCTGTATCATGTGAATGAAGTCTGCCTTCTTTGTCGCCTTGCTCAGTTTCCAGTGCTCCTCAAACTCCGAGGCTGTCATCTTGTTCCAGGTGAACTTGATGTAGTTTAACTCAGGTTTCTGCGACACTAAAACTTAAGACAGATAATTAACAAATATAACAACTGGTTGTTTTTTTTTAATGTAGGAAGATATAGTCTTTTATAGAAAAGATACACACGGGGCTGAAAAGTGTACACGTTCCAAAATATCAGGTTTTATTGGTGTAAAAAAAAAAAAGAGACCATGACAAATCATTTCCAAACTTGTTCCATCTTTAATACTCCAATTCACCTTGTGATATCTGAAGAACACATAAATTGGTTAGAAAGAGAAAACAATCTGTACAAGGCAGTGAACAATCTCCTGCTGGTACTCTCCTTTGAGCTGATGATTTGTGGAAGCACCTTTATATTCAGCTTCAGCATCCAATCTGCTTTGATTGGATGCTGAACTTGTCCACTCTTTCATGCAAAACCCTGTCAGATTTTGTGGACATCTTTTGAGTGCAGCCGTGTTCGTGCCTCCACACAGATCTTCTATTGTCACTTGCAGAAGATAACTAGCAATTGCCAGAAATTCCTGCTGCTCCCTCACTGTTCACGCAGGCCTCCCGGCAGCCTCTCTGAGCAGTTTCCATTTTAGTTTTTTATGAATCTTGCAGAAGCATCAGGCTCTTTGCAATGCCACGCTATTTTTTTGATGTCTGTCTTTACTGTGTTTCATTATATGTTTTTAATGCTAGAACATTGCATTGATTAATATTCTTAGTTGTAACTTCTCAGAAAACCAAGACTGTAACTAAAGCATTCAAATGTGCCAAAAAAAATCCTGCAAGGCCATTTGAACATGATTTTATGTTAATTTGATTCAATATCACTGATGGGAGTTGCATAGTTCTTTACAACTAAATGCTGTAATTAAAAGGTGCTAGAGCTGTGTATTTGTTTAGGGATGTGCAATTTAGATTTCCTTTTACTTTTTTTTTAATTTGATTTAATTTATTTGCACAATATGTTTCTAAATAATTTCATTTTAATTTTACAAATGGACTCTTTTTAAGGAACCATGCCATTGCTAAATGTTGATGTAATTTATTTTTTTTTAGAAATTCAAAAGGAACTAGGCCCAGTGCACTTCTTGTTTTACAAAGTGAAGTTTAAGTTAATTTTGGAAACATCTTCTTTTCAATTGAAAAAGCCAAAAGGTGGTAAACACAAAAGGCAATTAAACTCAAGTTAGAAATCTCTTTTTCTGCTTGGCTGTTTTGTATCTCATTCGTATTTATTTAATCATTATTTTTTATTTAAACATGAGGCAAAAGATCCCGGTCTGTATTTTATTAATGAGCCTTTAAGTTGAACAGCGGAAAATAATAAATCTGTTTCGTTCTACTGTGTTAAGCATCAGATTGCAGACAACCAGCCACTTGTTATTGGAAGTATGTTGGAGGGGTTGTCGGTTGCTGATTGGTCGTTGTGGTTCAATGATCAGCTCTTCTCTAAAAGAGGAGCAATGGTTTTATTAATTTATTGACAAGAAGGTCAAAGCAGCTTTAACACAATGCTTCAGCATTAAAAATACAAAGAACATACCCTTTCCAGCCAGAAAATTAAATATTGAGACATCATTTAGAATGCATGTGAACACAGATACATTTTGTAAGAAGAGGGTGAACCTCAGAAGACTGTACCTTTGTAGTTGTGTAGCTGTTGGCTGCTTGGCTCCACCACCTCATTATCTACTGTCACCCCTGGATGCTTCTTATGTAGCTCGTTGAGCATCTCTAGGTCTATCCCACCTAACAGAAGCAAGATGGTGAAAAACAAAAAAGAAAAGAAAAACTTAGGGGCAAAATAAATGTTAACTTGCTGAAATCCCTGCATGTTTATAATTCTACTTTACAAAAAGAAACCACAGAAAAATTGTATCATAGGTTAAATTTTCAATATAGCTGACATTGCTATTTCGAAAACTGTTGAGAGTTGCTTTTGAACCACAATAACTGGAACATTGACAAACATTTGCTGCTCATATGTGTCTGTGTTGAAGTTTCAACATTTTGAACAGATTTGTTCTGTTGCACAAGTCTTGCGCATCATTTAGTTTATATCCACGTCTGGCTTTGACGTGGATATATCCACGTCTGGCTTTGAATCAAAAGTTTTATACAAAAGTTTTCATACAAAAATGAAACAACTGAACCTTTTTGTTAAACAAATGCTGCAGCATCTCATATTTACTTGTATTGTAAAAACTCCACCACACTTAGAAATGCAAGTTAATCTTTCAAAAGAAGCAGAAATGCACATCAGTCAGAATAGAATACAGGACAAAAGCAATTTAAAATATATTTTTTATATTTAGCTTTGTGCCCATTTGGAGCAAAATATGAATTGAATGACAAACTTAATTCCATATCCATAGACCGTATGAGTTTTAAGCCTGTTTGCTTCAACCTCCATGACCTACTAATTTGAATTTATAAACTTACATTCTAAGAATGTCATCTACTGAAAGTTAAAATGTTGTGTTTGGACTTTTATTTTTATTTCTGAAGTCAGAATTTGAAGCCTAGGTTTCTACATCAAGAGCAACTTACATCTGAATATCGAGTGTCTGCTCTACTACATACTACCCAAATTCTTTCTAGATGTTTAATAGAGCTTTAATTTTTAGAAAAAAATATGAATTATATCTTTTAGTGCCTGTATAGACAGAACTGAAAAAAAGCACTGTTTACCACCTTGTATTGCTAACAGTAGATAGGACCAGAGCATTCAGTAAATCACTCTGGAGTTCTGCCTCGCAGCTACAACTCATTTATACCGGATGTGACATTATAATTCCCAATGCTGGGCTCTTAGGCAAGTCACATACAACATTATGAGGTCACCATAAAAAAGTAGATTAAAAAGTCCCAATTGTCATGGTATGTAAGAAATACTCAATGTCACAATGGATTTTGATGAAAACATTACATTCATTAACCTCATAAAGTCCACATGGATTAAAAACCAGAGCAGGTAGTCTAACATCAGTATCATTTGACTAACGGGAGAAAATGTTGTTCTCTTTCTTATTGAAGGTGACAAGTTGCCACGACGAGAGGAGTAAATTTAAGCCATGAAGCCGATGTGAAGATGCGGTGAATTGTTTTAAGTTAAATAATACCTTGCAGGGAAGTTTGTAGTCATTCTAATGGATTTTCAAGTCCATTAGAGAATCCATTATGATACAGAAATGACACCTCACGTAAAGTAAAAGGATTAGCTTTGACATAATTAAAGGGTAGCAGTACTCTGAGGGCAAGTGCTCAGTTTGCACAGGAAAATAAATGACTGTATTGTAATAGAACCTGGTGCTGTAAAGCTACATGGTGTTTAGGTCATTTTGTCAAACTAATAGCAAATAAAATGGTCAGATGGCAACAAAAAAGCCTCCACACTGTCTTTTCTTTTTCTCATAGCAGCCCTGAATAAACTCTCCAATCGGCTCAGCAGCAGCCGACTGATTCACCAACGATCCCTCACCTTAGCTATCTGCTGCAGAGGTCATTCGGCTATTTACCGTGTCACGCTGCACATAAACTAAGTTCATCGGTGTCAGCGCCATATAGTTTGTGCTCTTACCAGCTCCGCTTCCAACTCCAATGACATTTAGATGGGACTTTCCATCTCCAATGCTGCGGGGAGAGCAGAAAAAGCAGTAAAAAAGAAAAAGCAGAGTGTCTGCAGAGCAGTGACGCCTTGAAATTTACAGCTTCCAACCTGCCAAATGTGGGTCACATCTTTTTGGGCCTGTAACTGACAATTCTGCCTGACACTCGGGAATGTGAGATGTTCTGATGTAGCGACTGAAGCCTCTGCAAGAACTTAGGCTTTGAATGTTGCTGTGGCACGTTCTGTCAATCAACGTAAAATTTTTATTAACTCTATTACACCTTTTAATTAAGTTGCGAGTCACATCCCACCAGCTTCCTGACGGATCTGCTTGCGAAAACGTCAAAAAGAGGCGAGTTTGGTTCGGTTCTCTGCAGCATGTCAGTCACTTCCCACAGCCTGTGCCAGCAGAGAGACCATTTATGCACTTACTTTTTGGGAATTCACAACCATGCACATACTATTCGACTGCTTAAAATAAACCTTTAGGTTGTCAGCCAAGCATTGTTAATCTGTGAAACAGACTTTGGACTTAAGTTTAGCTAAAAGAAACTGTTAGTTGTTTTCTGTGATAATAAACACCACAGTTTGTGATTATTGATTTTCACAGGTTTTGTATCTTTATGATTCATGTGACCATCTCCTGCTTTATGATACTCCAGTTAATCAAAAACCCTGATGCCATATCACATATTCTTCACAGTTTACCCTTAAAGGATTTTAAAAGCCAAGGTACATATTTGTCTCAACTTAATCCTGATCTTCAAGTTACAATGAATTGCATTGTTTTTCTTCATCAGATGCATTGTTGTTTCAAATTAGATTTTGGCACCATTAATGAAGACTTTATGCAACAAGAAAATAAATATCTTTTTCACAAACTTCAGTGAAAGGTTCATTCGAACTTTTGATCCAAAAGATCATATTCCAATTGTAACACAGCTGAAGCAACAAACAGCATGTTTTAGGAGTTCCTATTTAACTTCTAAAACATGCTGTTCCTATTTAAATTTCAAATATTTTTTCTGTGAAAATCACCAACCAAAAGCAAGATTTTCAAAATGACTAACTCATTTAATAAAGTTTTGTTTCCTTCATGCAAAGCAATATATTTTAATACTTTTTAATATTTTTTCCCCTCTCTGTTACAGCCCAAGGCCTTTCCTCTGGGTTTTAACAAGAGTTTAAACAAACTCTACATAATCATAATTTTGTCAAGACATGTCAAAATTACAATTATCTTATCGAGAAATATTCTCTCTACCAAATGTTTTTGTAGAAAACAATGATGGTGCAGGGAAGGATGGTGAAAGTTGGGATTATTAGTATCGTACTTATCTTTACAGTTTTCACTATATTCACAATTAAGTTTTTATGAGTTTTCTGTGGAATTATTCAAAATTATTCACAGGAAATTCACCTATTCACAGTTTGTTTTTTTTAATTATTGGGCATGTCTACAAAATTCTAAAGAAAATGCAGCCACAGATACTATTATTTTCAGTTGTCCATGTGTTAATTCATTGTTAAAGGAGCTGTACCTGGACAGAATGTCAGGTAGTTTGCTGTGGATGAAGTCCCGCATGCATTGGTGTTCAGAGGATCGCTCCAGAAAAAGGTGGAAGGATCTCTGGTACCGATCATCATCATGAACCAGACTCTTCAGTGGGGATCCCATGACACCTGTCTGAAAAATAGGCAATTCATTTAGGTTTATACACTTTAATCAAATTAACTTTATGCTTTATGTCCTGTTGTGAAGATAGTCCCTTCACCAGGTCTCAACAGCTGCAGCCTCTAACATGTGTTCTTCCTGTATTTAATAGTTCTTGCTATTAACTCTGACCTGATTCCCTGCCCACACTACAACACCATTCCCACAGGATGATGCTGCTACTGTGTTTTAATCAGATGTTGACTCAAGATGTGCGTCACAAAAAAAAAAAAAAAAAAAAAAAAAAAAAAAATCCAAATAAAGTACAGTCAACCTTATCGTTTGTAAATTCTGTAAAGTAAGAAAGTGCATATTAAATTTCACTTACAAATAAAACTGGAAACATGCTGTCTATGTTTTAATTTGACTTAAACACCTAACAGCACAAACACAAAAACATAAGATAGCATTTGTCAAATGGGATCTACTGTTACTGTCTTTAAAACAGAGTCATGTATGACTGAACGTCAACACACCAAAGCGGATTTCTCCATTATTGGAACGCTAAATCTGGAAATGTGCCTTGCTTTCTCTCTTCCCTGTTTTATTACGACAGAGCTGCCCGTTTATTGACACAACATGATTTAAGCGGCAGCGGAAACGCAGGCAGGCAGACAGGCAGGCAGACAGGCAGGCAGACAGGCAGGCAGACAGGCAGGCAGGCAGACAGGCAGGCAGACAGGCAGGCAGACAGGCAGGCAGACAGGCAGACAGGCAGGCAGGCAGACAGGCAGGCAGGCAGACAGGCAGGCAGACAGGCAGGCAGGCAGGCAGGCAGGCAGGCGCTGTCACGTCGCCTCGACATAATCATGTGCAGCTGGTCAGAAAACGAACGAAACACGTCCGTCCTCCACTCAGTGAAAAAAGGAGCGAGTTGCATCGTTCGCTAAGCTTTCCGTCATGAGCGTGAAAAGCAAACCGTGACGGTGATCACTTACTACGGTCCTCCGGCAGAACAGCGTCCGGGGAAGGTGGAAGGCTGGAATGAACCCTCCCACATGTGTCACAGCTTCTTCCCTTTAGGGAGGGCGAAAGGTGGCGGAGGAAACCCGTCAAAGAAAATCTGTCTTCCCAAGGCCTGGGTGCTCTAACTAGTACGTTTTCCTTTGAGAAAAGCGTTTATTTTTAAGCATTTTATCCTGTGAAAGACCTGACCTTATAATCTGACTTTACTGCCTTAAATTTCATTGTAATAGATTTGGTCAAAACAGGGAAATGCCATGTTCACAGGGCGTCCAAGAGCAGAACTTCAGCCTGATTTAAATTGTCTGTGGTGGGATTTAGTGGTATTAATATTTTTGTACATGCTTAACAAGGTGGTCGATAACAGCCTCGTTTGTTAAAATGTGTTCAATATATACATTTAAAAAAATTTAAATTGTTTACAGTGAAATCAATAGAATTTTCAAGACTTGAATGCAACAGACCTATTTATAAAAAATACAAACTACAGCATTTAAAAAGTGTAAATTTCTGTTTAGAACACTCTATAGTAAAGCCTCTGGATAAATATCACAAATAATCACAATATATTTAATAATAAAAAAAAAAAGATTACTTATTGACATGTCAATAACTGAGTAACTTAATCCTCTCAATGTCACAGTGACAATCCAGCCAAATTTGCAGTACCGTAATTCTGCCACACTGCGCTATCTGAAAGGGGAGACGTTGCATCTTCCAGTCAAAATCAAATTGTTACTGTAGTTTCACTCCCGCTGTAGCAGTGAGTGGCCCTTTTGATAGAAATTGCAAAAATAACTTGCAATTTCTATCAAAATTGCAACTTTCAGTTCCAGTATTTATGGACATATGAGCAAATAAATTGACTCACAGGACATTTAAAGAACTACGTACATTTAAAATAAGCAAAAAATATCCAGGTGGAGATTTTAAATTTAGGACATAAAGCTTTTAGAGGTTACCGTAGGAGACAGTTGGAGAGGCAGCAACTTGTCCCACCAGTCTCTTGATGACTTCTACTTCATTCATTATTGGACATGCTAATAATGTTATACTTTTAGTTTCAAATAAACTAATTTTCATTTGTCCTGCAATTAGCTTTTGAAAAATGTTAATTGGGAATGAAATGAACATTATTTGGGTTCAGGGAGAGAATCATTAAATCATTAATTGCCTTTTCTGAGTCCCACTGAGTTTTCCATATGCTTTAAAAAACTGCCAGGTCACTGTTCATGTCAGATTTTACTTCAAAGTCCTTTCATTAATTACACAAGGTTGCACCATCTTATCTCTTTGGTCTCATTGTTTTCCATGTCACCTTTTTCCTGTCGGATACAAAGTTACAGGGTTAAAAAGGAGACAAAAAAAATCAGGGTGTGGAAAAGTCAGCACTTTTCGGCCGTGATCCATCTAATTGGAATGAACACCCTCCTGCAAATGATGAAAGAGATTTTTAGTCTGACTAACTATGCCTAATTTTGTGCCATATGTTCATTAGAAGGCACTGTTAAAACCTCCTTCCTCCTTTTATCTCTGCTTACGCACACACTGTCACACCTATCTGCACTCAGTAAAGAATTACACACAAGTTCAGCTCACAACACTCAGTTTATCATCATTAATTAGTCTTCAACCTCACAGATGTTAGCTACTACAATGACTGTATGATGGACTGGATGAAATGATGCTTTGAGCTAAAATTAACCAAACTAACCTGCTCAGAGTTGCATTGCTCAGATTTACAGTAATTGTTTTATCAGATTTATCTCATCCATTTGTTTTAAATCTCTCAGTTTTGAATTATTTTCTCTTTGGCCAAAATCGACTAAGACTCTGGACGACCGCACTCTGCGTTTTTAGTTATTTTTTAGTTGATTTGTTAGTTATAGGTTGAATTTCTTATCTGTTTCAACAAACAGAGATGTATAAATTTAATTCAAATCCATGTTCCAGCATATCAATTTAATCATCTTATGAATGATTAAATATTTACATTAAATTAAGATTTTATGTGCATTTTTTTAAAAAAAAGTCAATCTGAATGTATCAAATATTTATGCACATAATCTTATGGATGAAAAAAATTGAAGAATAATTCTCTTCACAATTCATAGAAAGTAATTAAAAAAATAAAAAATACCAAAAGCATCTCTGTGGTTGACAAACACTGAGCAAAAGAACCGAAGCAAAAGAAGAACAAACAGGTGTCTGGCTGAAACTAATTAAACCTCTAAATGACTTAACACAAGGTAGCCACACCTTCTGGCACTACACTGCCCTCTTGTGTGCAAACAATATAACTACCAAATATGGTTAAAAACACTGAGGAAAGAATACAGCTGTTCCATGTGCAACATAATAATGATAATGATATATACCAGTGGTTTCTAAAAATTTTCTGCGCCCCCCTATGGATTACAATCACCCCCCTCAAAAAAAGGAAAAAAATCAACTGGGCAGACATTGTTCAACCTATACACATATTTTGTTTTCAAACTCCACTGAAGTTTATTTCACACTTCACGTTTCAACAAAACAAACTGCAAACCATCTTTACAGTGAAACACTTTTGTGTAACTGTTTATTTTTTTCATCCATACTGCTTCTCTCGCCCCCCTGCAATGGCACGGCGCACCCCTTAGGGGCCACGCCCCACACTTTGGGAACCACTGATATGTAAAATCAGAGTAATTAGAATAACTAAGCAAGTAACTTTTGAGAGCCCCTAAATGGATGAGGAAGAGATACCAGACCGTATGATAAGAGAGAAAACATTGATATTTCTCTTAAAGATTTTCAAGAATTGCTTTACTCAGTCTAAAGCATGAGTCCCTCCTTTTCCTCTGTGGAGAATGTCAACACTTTTGAGCATGAAGATAAAAAAAAAAAAAAAAAGGTAGAATGGTCGATCATTTACTCGTCCACATCAACAATTGTTTTGGAAAGAGTAGACAGCACTAATCTAACAGCAAAAGACACCGACATGTTAGTAAAACAGCTTCAGGAAAGAAGGTTTGCAGAGGAAGCCCACATTGCTCCTCTTTGAAAAACCAGATATGGTTCTAATGATATGGGAGGCTGCAGAGAGGCTTGCATGTTGCATGGCTGTCTGCTGCAGTTTCGGGGTCAGGATTGTATATGTTAGAAGTGGGAAAGCTGTTAACTATATACCTTTAAAACGGGAATGGCGTCTGATTTCAGCTCTTGTTCAACTTAGCCAGCATCTATTTCAGATAATACAGAATTTATAAAAAAAATTATTTCTCCTGACCCTTTAGTTGTAACATAAGTGAAACCTATAGGGATAATATCTGTAGGAACTTAACGTTATTGGAATATGAGAAGGCTTGATGTTTTTATTTAAAGAGGATATGAATTTCATAAATCTGTCCCATGATGCACAGTTCTACAGTACATGGAGGAAGTTGTATGTTTAATATTTATTGATATGTGTTTCTGACAAACTTCCTTGTGTAAAATAAAGCCTCAAAGAAAACTGATCCCAATATTCTTTGAACTCTAATCATTAGAGAGATGTAACAGGCAGGGAGGTTCACTCACTGCTTTTTCATTTATGAGTTTTATGAAAGAAATATGAAATATTTTATAAGTGATATGATGAATGGAATTACATAGTCCTGACTTTGCCTAAAGAATATTGGTGTACTGGTTTGATGAGAAACAGAGTTACTGGTAGAAAATGATTAGTGCAGGTTAGCCTGAAAGCAGCACCCTGCTGTGGAGATTCATTTCCTGTGTGGTCAAAGATAATACAAGGATAGATGGGTCAAAATACAAAATGTTAGAAGCTGCAGAAGCACTGAGACTATGACATTGTCCCTAAACATTCATTGTAGCTATCTGCAAAAATATGGCACAGACTTTTGGAAAAAATAAAATAAAATAAAGTGAAAAGTTTCCAATTATGTACTAATTGTATTTGGCCAGAAATGTGAAATCCAAGTAAAATTTGTGTTTATAAAACCTTTTTAAAGGTGCAGTACAATGATCATAATTCTCCTTACAAATTACCAGGCTCCTTTTCTGGGTTTTGTGCCTCTCATGCAGTCCATAAAAAGTTGACTATAAATACATATGCCAAGGCATTCTTCAGTTTATTAAGAGGTATCGGGTCTGGCTTGCTAATAAAACAGTAATAGGAACAGTTTTAAGTGAGATCATTTGAAAGAGTTCAGTAGTTCATCTAATTAAAACTGGCTGCAAGAAGAAATCCCAGGCAATCAAAATTCCATGTTATGCATACTCAAGGGATGCATAATGGTGGTCATCCAAAAGTTATTTATAAATAAACATCACTAAAGCAGTGATCAGCGAGCGACCTCTGATGAAGCCTCTGTCTGTTGTGTTTTTATCTGCTTTTATTTTGTGCTAGCAGTCTCTCCACATAATGATCATATATAAATCGAATAGCATTTACTGTTTTAGAAGTTCAAATTATTACACATACTATTTTTGGGAGACTAGAAGGATAATACTTTCACAGTTTAATTTTCTGGGATGCAGATGAACACATTTTCCATTTCTAGGTAAAAAAAAAAACAAAAAAACCCCAATAAACATTCATTGTTTGAAATGGTCCCACAAACGTTTAAGTTTTTTTCTCTCCCTGCTCTGACGAACTTCACCAAACCATATTTAATTAGAGTGTTCCTGCTTCCTTATAGGAACAAATTTAATAAATTAAAACGAAAAGATCAAACTGTCACATTGCTCATAAATCTTAACTAAAACCTCCAAATGTGTCTTGAAAGATGCGCAAATGAGATGAATTGGACATGACAAGATTGGCCCCCGTCTTTGCCATGGATCAGATGGCCGTGACACAAGCGTTTTAATTCAGCCTTGTCTTAAGCAAAAGTGACAGGATTAAATAAATGAATTAAATGAGACAAAGATTTAAACTCTGCTTCGCTCGCAGCCCAGGATTATCCTGGGACTATCGGCCTGGAAATCTGACTGAAGGGCAAAATGAATCTTATCAACTGCTTATCTGTTCTGGGCTCTGCCTTAGAGCCTGCGGTAATTACAATAAATCAGATGTATCAGGACTTGAACGTCAAGGAGCCATGAAAGATCTGTGCTGGTCTGGAGCTTCTGTCTTATAAATATTCCTCTCAAAGAAGGGGTTTGATTTTCACATGATTTCACAATTTATTTGCATTTTGTCCAGTTCTCCATGTACACACAATAGTAACACAAACAGCTTAGGTACTGTAAACAGTAGGCAAAGATGTTTTTCAGTCTGTCGGACACACCTAAAGGAGATCTCATAAGCATCTAAGAACAAAAATGTTTCTAGTTAGCTTATGATATGTTGTCAAGAGCATCGGAATACTTAAAATTTGGGGTTTTCTGTACCCAACTTTTTACCATGTGTGCTTTTTGCTTCCCGAATCTCAGAGTACTGCCCTAGAAGAGACTATTCTAAAATGTTTGGCAACTTATGAAACAGAATCTTTTTGCAAGGCCACTTGGAGCGCTCTCTGCCAAAATAGATCAAGCATGCCTACGTACAGAGACAGCTGCCGAAATACAGTTGTTGTGACATGTAACAACCATATTTGTACAACCAGAAGGATTATAGAGTGGCTGAATAAATACATTCAAGATGAAGTCACATACAAGAACAGGTGCATCTCATTAAATAAGAATATTAGCGAAAAGTTGGATTATTTCAGTAATTCAGTTGGATTATTAATTATGAAACTGGAGGGTTACATGATTTGATAAACACAGTGGACAAATTTCAAGAAATAATTTCTGTTTATTCTGATGACACAACTACTGAAAATTGAAAATTCAAAGTTCTCAGAAAATTTAACACTTAATGAAAAGTGTGCCCATGTGCCGATCAGGCCATGCACTTAATACTAAACCTGTCTCTATAAACAATTTCTCGCATAACAAATTAAAATTTCTATTCTGATGGCTAATATTGTTGGAAGGGCAATTTTCTTGTAGGGAGACTACATAATCCATTTTTACAATCCGTTTTGGTTGTTTGTGGTTTTTATTTCCTTTACTTTTTTTTGCTTTGTTTTTTATTTTGGATAGTAACAGTGTAATTAATTGAAAGAGTATTTAAAGTGTGCTTTCCAGAATTAAAATTTATTAGACTTCGAGAGGATGAACTTGAATAATTGTGCCATTATCAATATATAACTTGAAAATGGTCACAAATCAATTTTATTGTTTATCTCTATAATTCTAGGGACTATTTGTTATCAAGTAAAATTTGTTGCTGTGACAGGCCTAGTATTTGGTCAACACTTCTTTTGTAACTTGAGCAGATTAATGCAGCGTGGCATGAAGAAAATTTTGAAAATCAAATTTATGAGCAGGCTTAGTTTCTGACTCCTCTGAAGGCTGTGGTTAAATCCCTGCTGGATGAGCACTTTTTCGTACACTCAACTTTCCACTTTGGTATGACACTCTGAATTACCAGCTCCAATGTTGTTGTGAAGAGTTTCAGTGACTCACTGCGAGAAGACTGTGAAGTCAGAGTCTTTACAATGACTGTGTAGGTCATAACATTGCCACACCGTTATATATATTTATGCAATTTGCTTTTTGCTATTGATGTTACGTAGTATTCTCTAGATTTTTATTAGCTGAGAGCCATAACTATTAAAATGAATGACATTACTACTCATATCACTGTGTCTGATGAAACTATAAAACATGAGTTAATTTTTTTTTAGCTTAATTACAGAAATAATGTAACTTTTCAATTATATTCAAACTTATTGAGATGCACATGTGAATCTCTTTCATTAGTGGAGGCCAAATGAGAAACAGCTTAATATCTGGTGAGCACCAAAATCACCAAACACAGGAAATACGGATCCTCCACTGAGTTGAAAAGAGAAGTGAAGGTGAAAAGGGTATTAAAATCCACTCTTAAGACTTATTAAAAATCATTGATGCACTGAGCTGCAAGAGAAAATAAATGAAAAAATGTAATAAACTGGGTTGAATGAGAGAAAACTCCACAGATTTGACAGTGAAGATCATTAATGTGCTCACAAATATTTGGTATTTGCAATCTTTTCTTCTGGCTGTACCAAAATATTGCCAAATGTTTTAGTTAATTGAAACAGTGTATGGAATAATGATTAAAAAAGAAGAATTGTGAACAATTTTCTTGAAAACAAATAGACACAGATTAGACATGACATTATGACCATTTGGCTAGTAATAGTTAGTCTCCCTTCAGCTGCCAGAACGACCTTAACTTGTTGACATAATGAAAATAATGAACTTTTCAATGACTCCACTCGGGCTCTGGATGGATCCTCTGGTATTTGGAGTCAATATGTTAGCAGCAGCCCTTTTCGGTCTTGTAAGATGGAAGGTCAGGCCTGCGTGGATTGGACTTATTTGTCCAGCACATATTGAATTAAACAGAGATCAGGGGATTTGGCAGCCAAGTCAGCACCTGCTACAAACCATTCTTGGTTTGTAGCAGGACACATTATGCTGCTGAAAGATGTCACAGTCATAAGGCTGCACCAGCGGTGTACATGATCTGCAGCACCGGTGGAACATACAGCAGTACACACTAACCTGGCCATCCACCTGATACACAGGCCAGGCCACCTTCTTCTACTGCTCTGTGGTCCATTTCTCTGTTTTTGTTGTTTTGCACATTTTCAAGACTTTGTTTCCACTTTCACGGTTTGACAACGGATGATTTAAAGTGACTTTTTGAAAGATTCTATTGATCTCTACTGTAAGAAAATGAGTTTAGGAGCCTAAAATAACCAGAGGTTATTTTAAAAAATATTCATACAGCTAGCCAGGCTCAGCAACTGAGGACAACAAGGGCATTTGAAAAAATAATTCACGAAAGACAAATATTTTGTTGAAGGTGAGTTAAAGACATTTTTATTCTCATTGGGCTTTTTTCCTGGTAAAAGAGGCAAATGTGTGCTTTTTGGTCTGGGAGGGGTAACAAAACAATTTTAGAAAACACAATATAATTAATTTTGTAAGTTGCAGGGCCCCGTGTTTAAAAAAGTTACATGGACAAAAAAAAAAAGAAAAAATCCAATTCTGTTGGACAGAGGTCCTCGGAATTGTCATATTCCGAGGGAAGACATGACTGTCTTCTCATGGGAAAAAACAATCACTTGGCAGGGATCACTGGCCAATGAATAATACCTACAAGCAGAATATTTCTAATACCCATTAGGATTTTATCAGAAATCATACTCCAAAACTAACTCACTCAGTTACACTTTTTTTTCCTGCTAACTGATTAATTTGGAGGAAAACATTTTCACTTCCTAGGTAAATCTTTCTCATCTAGCGGTGTCTGCCTGAGGTCATAATGTTATGCCTGATACCATGAGTAACCCAGCCAACATCTTTGTGATTCTCCTTTATATTTAAGTGATAAGTGCTGTTTTGCTTTGCATCACATTAAGCCTGTATATGAGGTATGATTTCAATCAAGCTGGTTTCCAATCTTTTAATTTACATATTTGGTTGTTTTTTTTATTATTATTATTATTTTGTTCTAAAATGCACCAAAATGGTATTCTATTGAGTAAAAATGATATTAACTTGTTGCTGAATCTTATTTTCCATGGCTGGGAGTCACGGGAGAACGGAGAAACAGCCAAATTACATTTGTCCTTAAATTCGAGGCAGGCTTTGATTTTGGTTTCCACATATACACAACATATTGCATCATCAATTATACACAATCAGACAGCAAAAATAAATTAAGACTTGCATTACGATTAAAACACTAGAAAAGTCATCAGAAAAAAAAAATGAATCAGCACTAACGTAGTGCATAAACCGTCTTATTTGTTTGAAAATAAGAAATAAGAGTTTATCCAAAGAGCTTGTGACATTACCTTTCACAAAGTTCAGTAACTATTGAGGAAAAATTAGAATGTGTAACTACAGAGTGGAGCATCTCCAAAACAAATAAAAAATAAAGCTAAGGAATGTCGTCCCTCTGATTGTTGACACTTCAAAAACCTCCACAGTAGATTCACTTGTGGATTCATTTTGTCTTTAGTGCCTGAAAGTCTTCTTGCGTCATCATTTGCAAATGGTGCTTGGACCGTGTGTTGATGTTGCAGGCAGTTATAGGAAAAAGGATCTCGAGGTCCATGTCTCAGTCTTGGCTCAACTGGCTTTGGCTCCACTTGTTTGATCCGGCCAATAATCCGCGCCGTCAACAGCAGACCAAATCGCTTTACTATCGCAAACGTAACCTGGCTCGAGCAGGTCGGGGTACGTGCTTGGCAACAATGCATACAAGGCCAGAATCCCGCCCAAGGCCAGTCATGTCCTCATGAGGTACAGCAGCCAGGTTACATGTCCACATCGCCGTCATAGGCAAGAGTCAAGGGCTTCTGCGGTGGAGGAGATGCCTTAGAGGTTTTGGACGGCTTGCTAAAAAACACCAAGAGACAAGACACAAAAAGCTCAGAAAGCATGTAGCTTGGTGCAGCACAAGGCAGTCCAACTTGATTTCAGTCTTTAAAGAGAATTTCATTAACTGATAACAGGAGCTCACAACAGACAAAGTAGTGTGGAGGAGTATAACTCATTCTTGACAGGGTTGTGCTGGAGGAAAGAAATGTCTTTTTGCCTCTCCATGTTTATGCTTTTCTCATACCAAGTATGTGCGTGAGAGAGAGAGAGACCTACAAAGAAGCACCTGCTTTAACAATCGTATAAGGCAAAACATTTTAAAGAGTGTGCGATTGGACATACCAGATCAGGAATGACAGCGTGATGACGAAAAGTACTACAATGAATCCAACGATGGCTACAGCATAAACCCACAGCTTTACTCTTCCATCTGTGTAATCAGAAGGGAGATTTGAAATAAAGACATTTAAGGTTTAGGTGGTCATGAAACTCTGTTTCCACATACTAGCATGAAGATATTTAATGTGGTCAAATTATCTTGCTAAAGTGTCCAAACCATTTGCACATTTTGACATATTACAACTCTAGCAGGAGTTTGCGTGACACACCATTTGAAATAAGTGGAGGAAAGAAAATCATGTCGTCTGATGTGTGTCTTTACCAGCTTTGCACATAATTAAAAGAAAACGTGAAAATGGCAGCAAATGCACAATAAACCATTGAAAACCATTTAGAAGTTTTCTTCAACTTCTAAATTATCAGGATTACAATTCCAAGAAAATACACATCATCCTGTGATTGCAATGTGACAAAATGTTAATAAAGAGCTCAAGAGGTTTCAATACTTTTACAAGGTACTGAATGAAGTCTGTTGTGCTTTTTCCCACAGATTACAATCAGACGTACTGCAAAGACATTGACCTAGGACAGAATGTGCAACCGACAAATATCTACTTTAGAAAATTTCTTGTCATTTCTAATTTTACAATTTAATATAAAGATAATTCAAATTCAGAAATACTTTATTAATCACAAAGGAAAATGAAATAAACATAAACATAATACTGGCATGTTCTGTATGGAAATTCAGTAAAAAAATATTAAGTGTTTAATTTGTTATTACATTATCTGGTCCCTATTAATTTTTAGCCATTATGGAAGATCCAAAGAGATCTTCCCTTTGTCCATTTATTTTACAGGAAGAAGGGTATTTTTAGAAGCAGGAACAATGTCAGTCATGCTGATTGATTGTTGCAAATAATTTCCATTTCAGTACCTGGGCCAACGGGCCTTAAGGTCCACTCGCTGAAGAGGTGGTTGGTCTGAGACGGCCGGGGATTTAATCTTCCAGAGTTAGTTTTCACATCGGCTTTCTTGCTGTTGTCCACCCCGGGGGTTCTGGTGCAGTAGTCCAAGAAGCCATGCGAGGTCATCACTTCAGTGTAGCCCTTCTCACACCCACACACTCCACTCTGCACAAAAAGGTCCCAAAAACACAAGAGGATCATTTACTGCAATTGTTACTTCATGCTTTACAAGACGTGCAGTGCAGTTACGTGAGGATACTCTTAGGGGCAGTATAACATCAAGCTGTGGCCATTAATTCTCATTCCCCACCCCACACAACCTCACAGGTGTACGTCTTAACTGACACAAATAGTTAAATGAATCTGATTATCTTCTAATGGCCTGCTTTAGGAAATTAAAAACGTCATCTATCACGATCCATGCAGCCTCCCACCAAGAAGTATGTGAGTGAGCAGAAAACAACACAAAAAACTCCACAGAGACCACAGCTTCCTGACCGAAACACAGCAATCTTACCGGTGTGCAATGCGAGAAGGGTTTTGTGCACGGAGGATGGCAGTGTCGAAGGGTAGTGGGCCTTTTCTGTGGGAAACACCCCCCTGGGAAGACAACACATTCTTATTTCTGTTCCTTTACCCATTGATCAGTAAATTAATGCTCTGTCACAGCTGATTAATGGGTTCAGGTTCCTATCGGGGTCCCTGATCAATTGGTGAACATTTTAATTCCAACACAGAAAATTGCATGTCAGAATATCAAAGAGTAATGCCATGGGCTTTTGGGTTCCCTGCCAAAGCAGGTTTTTTTTTTTTTTTTCCCCTTCTGGTTTCATATTTGCCAGAAATACTTCCTTAGAGTGATAAGATCACATTCGCCTACTATTTACAGCATATCAAACCTGCCTAAAGCTTTTTTATTCCTACAACAGTCATAGTTTTGTTCTGTTTCTCCGAGGCTGGTTTACTTCCTATAAATACAAGTGCGTGATTATATTTATATGGATTGAAAGCATCCCAGCTCAGTGTGGTTTTATTGATTACTTGAGTTAAAAAGGGAGGAAAAGAACAAAATCAGTTGACCCTGGTATGGGAATAGGCAGAGCAAATAAAGTGTAAAATGTTCTTAGAACACTGTACTACAACTATGTGTGAATGAATCTTCAAGCACTAGTAGAAGCCAGCTTGGCCAAGTCAGAAGCAAGTCAAGTCTTTAGCAACTAAAATTAATATTTCACATCAAATGTATGCTGTCTAGCCTGCCTAGAAAGAAAATATATATAGTTGGTCATATGAAATCAAATGACCAACTTTCAGTTTATTTCAACACATAACTTACTTGTTTGCCTTTTTCAGAACGTTCAACATGCAAAAATGTCTCTAAAGACATAAATATGCCTCTATGTCAAAGGAAAAGTCATTAACTGCAAAAAAAAAAAGAAAAGAAAAAAACCTATATGTCTCCTTTTTTGCTTGCATTGCCACCCTAAATTGTTCCAGAGCTTTCAAAATAAATTTTTGAAAGAACAAATACAAAACAGTTTTCAAATGTTGATTTAACTTGTTTGGGGGAAAGGCTATTCAAAGGTACCTTAGTTATGGTCAGTTTTCACAATGCTGAAACAGATAAGCCCGATACAACTTAAAACATGGCTGGTGAGAGGAGATACGAAAAACTGTAGATATTAGCTTTTGCAGTAGTGCTAAGATGGTTTTCACTGTGCTTATTAATGCATATTAACAGATGTTTGGGTTTTTTTTAACAATTAATATTGGCAGATATAATAATTTTTCAAGTGTTCTCAAGTATTTGTGGATTTTAGCTATTTTAAGGCGGCTGTGGTCCCTAACCCCTTTGGCCAATGGGGGTCCACTGTAATACATAACTCAGTTTAAAAGACAACAAGTAAATGACTCATGGTCAATTTTCACTCCTGATAACATGAGATAATAATTTTTCATGAGACTTTAGTCTTAGAGTTTGAGCCTGAGTTGAATCTGAAGCCTAAAATCTTTGTTTTTGCAACTTAAGTGCTTCTCTGGTTCTCATCTCTGCCTTCATGCGTGTCTGAATTTGTGACTGACAGAAAGCACAGTCCATACGCTGGCACGGACAGTTTCAATCTCATCTGAGTTTTGTTATATATCTGGAAAAAGATCTTATCCATAGCAGCAAAGCCCACTGACAGCTTAATAGTTCTGGAATCTCTAAAGATAATACTTTTGCAATTCAGCACTGTCAGATCATTTCCTATTATCTCCTGATCCAATAAGGTGCTATTTTCTTCTAAATGTAATTCAAAACCACCTGCTACAGCCACTTCTGGAAAAAAAAAAAAAAAGTTTTCAGTTTGACAGTTTTCAGAGATGAATGAAAGGAGATTCACTTCATGTCTGAGTTGCACATTTCATTTTAGAGCTGCAGAGTTATTCTTTAATGCGGCACACATCCATATGATACAAAATGAAATGAAAAAGGCTTCAACTGTGTCAATGCAGGAGAACATAAACAGAAATAGCACACGTTCAGCCGCTGGACTCATGTAGGAATTAGGCAATATCGCCGTTTTCCTAGGAGATATTGTATGTAACCCATCTGGAGACTGCAAGTCTTCACCTGTGACATTAACACCATCTGAGCGTTGACACCACACTGGCCTCTTGTTGTTTGTCCATCCCCCTGTTTTCCACTGGTAACTGTGGCATTTTCCTCCTGTAGCAAAGGCAGAGAGAAAGATGCAATCCTCATTAGTAACTTATATTGGGTGTCCACACCTGTTCTCAGGCTCCTATAAATGTTAACCTCCATTTCCCTCAGGCCTACCTTTATATTATAAAGCTAAGACATATAATGATTACAAAGACAGGACAAAAAGAAAGAAAAAAAAACTAGAAACCCCTCAACTGAGGCAGCATGCGAGACAGTGGCAACTTTGGATAAAATTAGGTAAAATTGGTCGGAAATATATGAAATGGTCCTCTTTTTGCAATCAAAGCCCTTATTTTCCTGAGGGAGAGTCTATAGAAAGTTTGATTTGAAGAGAAAAGCAGAGACGGACAGAACTGATTTGTGGGCCTGAAAAAAGCACAGCCACACAAAGCGGCAAATTAGGACAAACTTACAAAAAGAACCAAAGTAACACCACAGAAAGTACAGAATTGAAATTACACATCGAGGTTACTACTTTAAAATAAACATATTTGAACTTATGTGTAATTTTAAGTTTTATGTGTTAAGATTAAAAAGAAAAGGAAGGCTATTGTGGTTATTGGGTGTATGAAGGTACTCAGGGCTTTTTCTACTGCTGCTTCACAATAGCTGCTGCACATTAGAGAGGCTCCTTCACTACTTCTAGAACTCCTCTTAAAGCCTTTTCTTCTTCTTTAGCCTTCAATAATTAGCTAGACATTTCTACTGCCAATTTATGTAGCATATTAGGTTCTCTTCTGCAGTAAGTCATGTTTAGTAGAGTGACTGAGGTAAGTGTCATTGCGAGAGTCTGCTTAAGAAAGTAAAAACCTTGTTTATTTATTCGGATTGTGTGACCTTAGACCACAAACAAAACAACAAAAATCTGCTCACAGCAGAAAGGCAAGAAAAAAAAACAATTGTATATTCTTGAATTATTTGCTAAAAAGATATTTGTATTGATTAAAATCGGTCTTGGCGGATCAAAGCTTTACAAAAAGAGGAGGCCAGAAATCAGACATAAAATCCAATGCTCCCCTCAATATATTTCTCTAAATCCAACTGGAACCTGCTTGCTACCATCGGAGCACTTTGGCTTCAGGAGCAGCTGAAACTAACCTTGTTATTTCTGTCTGAGTTGGTGTAGACGCTCAGCCATGCTGGGCATTACAAGTGCTTAAAAGAGTGCTGACGTATAAAGCAAACCGTGTTCAGAAGTGAAAAAGCCTCTGGGTTAAAGGTGGAATGCCTTCAAGAAACATAATAATCCAGCGACTTCTATTTAAGCACTTAGAACTGATGCTACCTGCTCACCATGTGAGTATTAAATATCTGGATCAAAATTTGGTTTAAATAGATTTTTTTTGGCTTCAGATAAATGTAAAGCAAACTAAAAAAAAGTAAAAAAAAAAAAAAAATCACAATAATTGGAGGAGCTTTTTTGCATCCTCTCCCTCCCATCACTCTTCAATAAGGTTCCCTTTTTTCCTGTATCCAAGTGCATTAAAGTCACCTTATTGCTGAATAAATGACTGGGAGTGAGAATAAAAGAGGCATCAGCAGGAACAAGAAAAAGCCTACATAACTAACATAAACCGATAATGTCTGTTCATCCACGCAACCATCAGCTTGACCATGTGTAACACTGCATGGCCTTTGTGATGAGGAATTTCACTCTGGGGCCGGATACGGCCAAGGATTTTATAACTATTTGAATCTCATGCTCTGTTGGCAGTAAAACACAAACTCAAGTGTTTTGCAATAAAACAGAACCGACATTTATGACCACATGCAAAATAAGAAAAAAGAACAAGGATGCTTGTTTTGGAAAAATAATGAGACGTGAGATTTAAATGTAACATCTGTTTAATTAATCACTTAGGGACATTAAAGACATTGGATTCTTAATCAAAAGTCTCTCTTCTTCATCTTTCTAAATTCAACACATATGGGACATACTACCAACTATTTTCCAGACACGTAACAATACGCTCTTGAGTCTCTCTGTGTGTTGTGGCTGACCCAAAATAAGTAGAAACAGTACAATGGCCCTAACTTTTAATTCAGCGTTTTCACCTCATGTATAGTCGCGTCTACTCTCTGCACCTTTTTGAGCGTTCTGGAGTGTTGAAAATCCCCCTTCACAGCAGGGGTCTCAAACTAAAGTCCTAAAGAGCCCAGTTCCTGCAACTTTAAGATCCAGCTCTCCTTCAAGACATTTGTCTCAACTATTTGCTCTTTACCAGAGTTGTGTAAAGGTTGACTGCATGCCAAAGAAGCAATTTAGCTATTTGATTCAAGACCAGGGACTCATTTCAGTTGGCAGCCCTCAAGGACTGAGCCTTAAACACATCAATCAGATTGTTGTGTATTAGGGAATAACAGTAAAAATACAACTCCTAAAATTACATTTTGCAATACATCTGACAATCTAAAAACCTTCTTTATTATATAATCTTTTAGTTTATTTTTCTTTCAGACAGTTTAGAAAACCCCAGAAGACATCTTCAATCCATATTGTGCCATAAGTGTTCTCTCAAGTAGCAAACACAACTCCGTCATTGCAGTCTTAAGGCAGCACTGCCCTGATGCAACCCAATAAAAATTTCAGGATAGTTTCGAAGATCAAAGGTTGAAATATTTTACCTTTATAGCAGCCCTCCCGAAGCTGGAGGTTAATGAACATGTATTGGACAGCAAAATAAATGCTGTCGAATTCATCTAAATTGTCTAAACATCAAGAAAAAAATGCAAAAATTCATTGAAAAATATAGTAAGTTTTCCAGGAAAGGTATTTGCTCATAAATACACACACAGAGTTTTTTGCTTTAACAATTTTTCTGCCATTTTTAAAGGTTATTAGGGTAGTAGTGACCTGTAGTCATTGGTATTTGGTTGGGAAGAAGGGCAAGGTATGCAGTAAACAACCCAAGAACTGGTAATCGAACTCCAAACAGCCGTATGGAGGACTTTGTTTAAAGCCACATTAAGTAACAATTATTACAACAGAAACAAATGTACAAAAAAACCCCTCCACTATCAGGATCAATGGGTATATTTGTTTCCATTTTATAAAGTTAAATTAAATATACAATAGCATTTAAAGGCGTTCATATAAAAAACTTTTAATATGCTTTGGTAAAGAGATTTGATTTTATTATGAATACGATTATCAGTTTTTTGGTGAAAATAAGTATAAGTCAATCTTCCTTCATACCTTTACAAGGCTGGGTCTCAAACACCTGATTGGGGCAGCTGCCTTTGTTCTCCATGGCTTTAATGATCACAGCTCTGGATCGCGCCTGGCGACCGGTGGACTCAAAGCTGCGGCCCTCCAGGCAGATCAGCTGGCAGGAGCTCCAGGTGGACCACTGTGTCAAATGGCAATCACCTGAACAAATAATAATTAAAAAAACAAAAAACATCAAGTCACAGATTGATCCTGATCCACAAATAATCTTCTTCTGTCCTATTGCCAACTATATGAAGTGCTGAGAAATTTAACAGGAATCAAAAATAACACATCTAGAGGATTAATGTCTCAGCCGGATCTAGAGAAACTCATCCATGCGTTTATCTTTAGTCGCATTGATTACTGCAACAGCGTCTTCACAGGCCTGTCTAACAAATCAATCAAACAGCTGCAGCTGATCCAGAAGCTGCTGCTCGCGTTCTCACTAGAACTAGGAAGATAGAGCACATAACACCAGTTTTAAAGTCCCTCCACTGGCTCCC